>VMDO01015653.1:0-28942 GCA_007922755.1 Pedetes capensis
AGGGATATTGAGCACTTTTTCATATGTTTCATGGCTTTATGGACCTCTTCATTTGAGAACTGTCTACTCAGTTCCTTTGCCCATTTGTGTATTGGGTTGTTTGGTTTTTGGGTTTTTTTTTTTCTTGAGTTCTTTATAAATTCTAGTAATTAGACCTTTGTCAGATGTATAAAATGCGAAGATTTTTTCCCATTCTGTGAAGGTTTCCTTGATTCTGTTAATTGTTTCTTTTGCTGTGCAGAAACTTCTTAATTTGATGTGGTCCCATTTATCTATTCTTGTTGCAATTTCTTGAGTAATTGGGGTCCTATTAAGGAAATCTTTTCCAATGACAATATGATGGAGTGTATTGTCTATCTTGCCTTCTATGAGTTTTAAAGTTTCTGGTTTTATGTTGAGATCTTTTATCCATTTTGAGTTAACTCTCGTGTATATTGAGAGATGCGGATCCACTTTCATTTTTCTGCATGTGGATGACCAAGTTTCCCAGCACCATTTGTTGAAGAGGCTGTCCTTTTTCCAGTTTACTTGCTTTGCTCCTTTGTCAAAAATAAGGTGGCTATAGGTGTGTTGAGGTATATCTGGGTCTTCTATTCTGTTCCAGATGTCTTCGGGCCTATTTTTGTGCCAGTACCAAGCTGTTTTTGCAACCACTGATAGGCAACCTCTTAAAATGGTTTGTCCTCCACCAATTCTTTTTGGTATAATGACTCTATGTATTCCTTCCATCTTCTTTTCATGTTTCTTGCATGGTTTTATATTGTCTCTATAAAACCCTTCACTATCGTCACCTGAGGCTTGAATTTTTTCTTCAATTCCTTGAGCATAAGAAAAATAGACCATGTTCTTTCCTTTTGGTTTTCTATCTCCAGCTATTCACACATGTCATTATAATATTTGATTTTTTTTCTCAAGCAGCCCTTTGCAATCTTCTGTTTACTTCCCTAGCTTCATCATGTCTTCCTTAAATTTTGGCTGCTTGATGTTCAAGAACAATTTTCAGAGTCTCTATTGACATATAATTTGTTCTTTTCCTTTTTATCCTGTCTTTTAAAAGACGTTTTGCTTTCCTCATGATGTTTTTGATGTCATTCTATAACTCATATGATCTTTGAGCATTAATGTCTAATGTGTCAAACCTGTTCTTGAGGTGGTCTCTGAACTCAGGTGGGATATACTCAAGGTCAGACTTTTGCTCTTGTACACTTGTTCTAATTTTCTTCACTTTCAATTTGAACCTACATATGAACAGTTGATGGTCTAATTCACAATCAGTGCCTGGTGTTATTTTTATGTTTGATATTGAGCTTTTCCTTCACCTCTTTCCACAAATGTAGTCAATTTGCTTCCTTCCTGTATAGTCCATCTAGTGAATTCCACATGTATCGTCATTTATGTTGGTGAAAAAATGTACTTACAATGGAAATGTGATTGGCCTGAAAAAATTCTATGAGGTCATCTCCAGCAAGACCATATTTCCTAAACCTTCTACTACTAAACCTTCTTCATCGTTTCCAACTTTTGCATTATAGTCACCAGTAATTAGTACATTCTGATTGTACATGCCATCTATTTCAGATTGTAAGAGCTGGTAAAAATCTCCCCTATCTTCAATTGGGACCTTAGTTGTGGGTCTGTAAATTTGTATAACAGTCATATTAACAGGCCTTCCTTCTAGGCGTAAGGGTATCATGCTATCACTGACAGCATTATGCTTCAGGACAGTTTCTGAAATGTCTTTTTTGATGATGAATGCAATCCATTTCTCTTTAATTTGTCATTCCCAAGATAGTAGACCATATAATTATCTGATTCAAAATGGCCCATGCCAGTACATTTCAGCTCACTGATGCCTAGAATGTTGATATTTATGCACTTCACTTCCCTTTTGATGGTTTCTAGTTTACCTAGATTCATACAATGTATATTCCCCATTCCAATTATTAATGGATATTTACAGTTGTTCCTCATCATTTTGCATAGTGCCACATTAGCAAATTGAGATTCCTGAGTCTTTGCTCCATTTCTGTCATTAATTCATTAATGCTCAACTGAAACCTATCCGCCGTGGGTAACCCTGCTGATATCTGTAATACTAGTAATGTAGCTTTCAGCATCACAGCAACACACACGCCCCCACAGTATGGCAACCGGACAGACATGTGGGTGGAAATTTTCATTAGAAATCCATAGTTAAATATTTATTCTAGAAATCTAAAGCCATATAGAAAATAATCTCACCTCTCTGAATTGTTTTAGATACTGAAATTTATCTTGAAATACATATTCCAGTCTCTGAGTATTTTCCTAAGAATCAAGACAATCTTTAGCCATGGAAACAAGACTAACAAGTTTCCCAGAATAATAGTAAGAATGAGCATATCCTAGGACACTGAGATTAAGGCTCAAAATGGCTATATATGTCACTTCTCAAAAAATATTGGAAAGACTATGCAATCAGTCATCTTCTTGATTTATTAAAATCCCTTCAAGTTCTATTGTGGATGATTTAAACCTCAGACATGAACCTCAAATGCACTAGTCTTTAGAGTACGAAATCAATGGCTATATCAAAGATCATCAAGTGGTTTACAGGAGTATATCTACCAAATTTTTCAAAGTTACTTTTTTGGGCAATTAAACAGTCAAATTGTTTTATAATGTTGTTTTAATATATTACATCATTATATGAAGAATTGCTTGCTTTTTTATGCTCTGGCTAGGCCTAGGTATTCTAAAGCTCAGCAAGCAGAATTTGACCTGCATTTTCAGTCCACTGTGACAAATTACTACAAATTTTTGGCAAATTTACCTGTGGCAAAATCATATAAAATTATGCTGAATAATACATTTTTCCTTCAATCATCAAATTTAAGGGTAGAATATACAACCATAATTAAGTAGCTGAAATGTGGTCCTTTCAGAAAAGTCAAGACAAAAGTAGAGATATTGGCTTGGGAACTATGTAGCATGAAATATGAGAAAGACAATCCATTATTTAAGCCAGTGCAATAAAACACTTTCACTCTAGTAGGAAGCTAAAATATGTTTAAGTCCAAAGAGGAAGCTTTGGTGAAGTCAGTTTATTTAAGATTAATCTTCCACTATCATGTTGGTATTATAGACATATTATCCAAGTACATGGAAAAGATTTACGTAAACCCTATCATTGTTGTTGTTGTTGTAATCCCTAAGTTAAACCATTGTTGTTGTTGTTGTTGTTCTAGTTAGGTGCCTTCAAGTTGGGGTCTGACCCTAGTACAACAGGTGAAATGCTATTTTCCTGCTTCTCTGCTATTCATAGGGTTTTCAATGGCTGATTGTTTTTTGGAAGTGGTTTGCCAGGGCTTTCTCCCAATCCTACAATACCTGGTGTTCCAAGGCAATCTCCCATGCAAGTACTAACCAGGCTGACCCCTCTTTGCTTCTGAGATCTGATGGGATGGGATGCCACAGTAGTATGGTTGCAGGCAGGTTAAACCATAGGAGATGTTAAAAGCAAATATTGAACTCAGCTTTTCCAGGGGGTCTGATAATTAACTCATATGGCATGATGTGTGTACCTAGGTGCCTTATGTGAAATTAGTTACTTATGAGAAATCACACCATTTTGGATTTCATGAAATGATAGATATCTCTTAACAAACATATTATCTGTATGATAATATCAAGTATCATAAACAACATGGAAATGTGTGTAATAGTGCTTGTGTGTGTACGTGTGTGTGTGTGTGTTTTACAAAACAACTACCTGAACTTCCAAAACAGATACTTAACTTGATTGGAGACCAGAAGAAAATATTTATGTTTACAATGTATGTCTATATACAATGGACTTCTGAAAAAATAAAAATTTCTACATGAAATAGAGTAAATGACTTTGCATTCCAAGATATTTTAATTTTACATATTTAAAAGCCAATTCCAACATTTTGGGGAAATTCCACTATTACTCCTAATAATACTGCATATTGTCTTCCAGTAAAAGTTTAAAGTGTCCATTAGTTGAAATTTAAAACAATATTTAAAATAATACTTTCATTGCAATTTTTTAATTACTGGGGGTTTAACCAAAGGCCTAGTGCAGTCTAGGCTACAACTCACTGAGGCACACCCCCATCCCTATTGTTTAACTTTTATTTTCAAGATCAAGTTGCTAAGTTTTGCAGATTGACCTTACTCTTGAACTTGTGATCCTTTACTTCAGCCTCCTAAGAAGGTGGGATTTCAGGTAGATCCTGGTCTTCATTGAATTTTTAATTTCTGTACATTTTAGGAAATGTTTGCAATAAATATCTGAATAAGTAATCTCAACATCTGATAGGTGTTTCAAAATTTGTAATTCCAAAATCAACTACAGAAAATAAAGTCAAAGAAATCATATGAGTTAAACTGAGTGTATGAATTTAAAAAATCTTTTCAAATGAAAGAATATAAGAGAATGTCCCACCAATTTATCTACACTGCAAAAAGTAGAAGGAAGGTTCAGAGTGGAAATATGGACTATAGGAGAAAAAATGAAGAATCAGAACATGTAAATAACTAAGGAATACAAAATATTCTTGGTTTCTTCATAATAAAACTCTTTAAATACAAGGTAATATATTTTTGAGTTTGTTGCATGTAACATATATGCCAATGCTAGCACAACACATAGGGAAAAGAAAACTTTGAATATCACCATCCCACCTCACAAATTATCATTAACAATAACTTCAGACCAAACACCCTGAATTTCAAGAGCAAATGAGATTTTTAAAATATAGACTCAGTGTCATACCATATAATAAATCTCAATTACTTTGTTATTGTTAGCTGCCATCCAATTGGGTCCAACTCAGCAACCCTATGTACAATGGAACAAAACACTCCCAACACTGCACCATGCCTGGCACTATAACAGTGTTTCTCTCCTGTTCATGGGGTTTTCAATAGTTAATTGTTTCAGGATTGCTTCTGGAGTGGGCTGCCATGTCTTTCTCCCACATTTGCAGTGCTAGGGCTCCAACTCAGGGCCTCAGAGTGTGTAGAGCATGCACTCTCCTAACTGAGCGAAAACTCAACCATTATTTTGTATATGTGTGTGTGTGTGTGTGTGTGTGTGTGTGTACATAGTACATATATATGAATTATCTATATATTCATAAATATATATGTATATTCATAAATATATATGTGAATTAAATGCTAATCATCAGAAAATATCAGAAATATTGCCTTATAAATAAATGTATTTCTTTAAAAATGCCTATTAGTTGAAGAGGAATCACAGGGTAGCTTGGAAAATAGTTCAACTTGAACTAACAACAGAAAAATAAAAGTTTGTGATGTGCAGTAAAAGCAAGATTTGAAGTAATTGTGAAGATTAATACTTATTTAAAATAGAAGAAATATTTGAAATATTTCTTCTTTAATACTTATATTAAAATGGAAGAAATATTGAAATAGAAGAAAAATTTCTACTTTAAAAAGTATAAAATAAACTGAAACTCTGTAAACACAAAAGAAAAAATAATAAAGATAAGTATAAAAACCAATAATACAGAAAACAAGAAACAAAAAAATTAACAAAGCCAAAATTGATTCTTTAGGAGATTAATAAAATTGATAAATCACCTAAAAGAACACTGAAGGAAAACACTGATAACAAAAGTATACATAAAGAAAATACTGATTAAAAAGAGGAGGCATTGCTATCAGTCCTACTAACAATAAAAAAATGCAACATTAAAACAACTTTATTCCAATTAATAAAATTTAAAACATATGAACTAGTTATTGAAACACAAATTACCAAATCTAGACAAACAAAAACAGAGAATCTGCATAGGATTATATCAAGGTAAAGGATTAGATTATAATCCATAATTTTCTCAAAAAGTAATGTCAATAACATTTTATTTAACAAATTCTATCAAATATTCATGGAAGAAAAAATATTGCTCCATACAAATTCTTTCAGAAAGTGGCAAAAGAGATAACTCTCCAAATTCAGCTAAGAGACTGTATTAACCTTGAAAACTAAAACCCAAATAAATGAATTAAAAGAGAAGAAAATTACTGGCCACTAATTCTTATAAAACCAGATACAAAAACTAAAATGATATTGTCAAATTGTGTCCAAGAAAGTAGAAAATATATTATAACCATAGGGTCATGTAGAGTTTATTCAAGAAATGCCAAAACAGATTAACATTAATATATTAATGTGAATCATTCTATTGGAAGAATCATGGAGGAAAAAGAGTAGCAACTAAATTGGTATAAATGGCATTTTGCCAGAATAAGTATTGATCCATGATAAAAGAAAACCTCTCAACTATCTAAAAATAGAGTAGAATTTCCTCAAATCTCTCAAAGTTCACTAAGAAAACCCTGTAGTGGGCATTATTCTTGGAAGTGAAACATTGAACATTTTGCCTTTACTATCATATATTGGCAAGGATGCTCACTCTTACTAATTGTACTCAACATCATTTCATAATTTGACATAACAAATATAAGCAGTTAAATAGATGTGTAAGTAAATAAACAGAAAATAAAAAGCATGACGTTTTCATAGAAAGATGGCTTTACTATCTATAAAATCCTATTTTAAAAAAAGAAAGAAAATAGAAAAGAAAAAAGAAAAGAAGCTGAAGTGAATTTAGTAAGGTATAGGACATATAGCCCAGAAAAAAAAAATCTGTTGTATTTTATAAAGTATCAAAACTTCAAAAAAAAAAATTCTAAAATTCCATGGCAGATATCATGGTGTTCCCTTATAATATCAGAGACTTGAGAGGCTGAGGTAGGAGAATTTCAAGTTGGAGGCCACAGGCAGTGTGTGCCACTTAGCAAAACCCTGTCTCAAAACTAAAAAAACAAAAAGAAAAAAAAAAAAAACTGGATAGGACTGGGAGTGCAGCTCAGTGGTAGATAGACCACTTGCCTAACGTGCCTAAGGCTCTGGGTTCACCCCCTCAGTGCTGAAATAAAATGAAATGAAATAAAATAAAAATGAATACATAAAAGAAAATTTCATTAAAATAGCATAAAATAAAGCTTACTAATAATTCTAATGCAAGTTTACAAAGCTTGCACATGGACTGCAACAAGATTAGAAAGACTAGAGGAATATATATATATATATATATATATATATATATATATATATGTATGTATATATATTCTTATAAGTGCTTATATATGCTTATATATATGCTTATATATGCTTAACTTAACTATATTATGTATATACTGATTGTAATATAAAATCAATAATCAACAAGTTGTTGTTAGATGTCATTGAGTATAGTTTTCAATAACTGATTGTTTCAGGAGCTTCTTTTTGTGGTGCTGGGGATTATAACTGGGTCCTCAGAGAGTGCAGCATGGCACTGTACCATCTGAGCTAAACTTCAGCCCAGTCAATAAGTAGGTAAATGTTGTTATTTTTGTTGTTGTTATTGTTAAGTAGGTACACAGAATTACTTAAATCTTAACTCAAAATTTTAGCAGGCTTGTTTGGTAGAAATTTTCAATCACACTGATACTTATTTGAAAATGTAAAGATTGAGCTGGGTGCGGTGGCGCAAGCCTGTCATCCCAGCTGCTGGGGAGGTGGAGGCAGGAGGATCGCAAGTGGAGACCAGAGGCAGTCTGCGTAACTTAGCGAGACCCTGTCTCAAAAAAGTTAAAAAAAATGGGCTCAGGGTGCAGCTCAGTGGTCCAGCCCTTCAGAACATGGAGGCGCGAGGCCCTGGGTTCAATCTCCCATACCGAAAAAAAAAAAAAAAAGAAAGAAAAAAAGTAAAGATTAAGAATACAAACATTTTCAAATTAAAGAGAGTTGAGATCTTGATGTAGGAAATAATTATATTCTATAGACACGAAATGCATTAAATATAAGAAAAAAATTGATAAATTTAATTTTAACAAAATTACAAAGTTCTGCTTGGTATTAAATGAATAAACATTCAAACTACACTGTGAGGAAATATTACTGGCAATGTATCTGATAAATAACTGGTATCCAAATTATATTAATTCCTAAAATTTAATGGTGAAAAGGAAAATAAAAAATAGAAATTAAAATAATAACTATAATCATTAACAAAAGACTTGATCAGACATTTCAGATGAAATTATGTTTAAAATCATTCATTAGCTTAATGAAAATTAAATCACTAATAATGTACCATTTCATGCTCACTACAATGTCAAAAATCAAAAAGATTGACAATAGCAAATATTGATGGGCTATGCAATGATACTAATCAGTTGCTGAGGAGAATATAACCATTTTTGAAGAATTGTTTGTTATTTTCCTATGTTGTTGTTGTTGTTAGGTGCCATCGAGTCGGTATCCGACTCATAGCGACCCTCTGTACAACAGGGGAAACACTTGTCAGTGCTTCTCTGCTGTTCATAGGGTTTTCAATGGCAGATTGATTTTTGGGAGTGAGTTGCCAGGTCCTTCTCCCAAGCCTACAGCTTCTGGTGTTCCCAGGCGGTCTCCCATCCAGGTACTAACCAGGCCTGACCCTGCTTAGCTTCTGAGATCTGACGGGATCGGATTCCACAGGGCTACGGCTGCAGGCTATTTTCCTATAAAATTAAACAATATCTACTTTTTGATAAAGTAATTACCACTCCTGGTTATTTTTCCATGAAAAAATGAAAACTTATATACTCATGATGATGCATAGAAGAGTGTTTGTAGCCATTTTATATAATAGCCAATCTCTTAAAACAATCAAAATATCTTCGTATAGAAAAATAGATGAAAGACTAAATTTACATAAGGAAATTCTATTTAGCAAAAAGGAACTAGTGATGTGCACAAAAATATGGATTAGTGTCTAACATAGTTTAATGTGAAAAAAAAAAAAAACAACAACAGCAGGAGGACACAAACTCCTGAGAAGGAAGTACTAAGTTATTCCATTTACTTAAGCTTCAAAATCTCAGAAAGCTAATCCATGGCATCCTAACTCAGAACAGCACTGCCTATGGTGTTTGGAGTTGACAAGGAATTGATGTGAGGAATCTTTGTATTAACGGAAATCTATTTTGACTTGCTAAAATCCATTATATAGGCATGAAGATGGACACATTTAATATTTTATAACTTTCACATCAATTGAAAAAAAGTAATTGCCCTATCAATAGAGCTTTGAACTTTAAATTACTGAGGGGAGTGGACAAACACTAGCTAAAACCAAGATCCACAAACTAGAGAAATATCTGAAAACCTCAAAAAGTTATGCAACCTCTTTTTGTTTGAATATTTCTTACTGCTAAGGCTTGAAAGTGTCCTTTCCAAACTTCTGCTGTTGGAACATAGTAATCAATATAATGGTATTAAAACATAGTTCCTTTAAGAGGTCATTAGGTGAAGAGGGATCTCTCTCCTCATGCATGGGATTATTGTCATTGTTAGGTGCCATATAGTCATATCCAAATCATAGTGACTCTTACAAGGCTTCTAATGGCTTATTGTTTTGGGATTGTTTTCAGGGGTGGACTGCCACATCCTTCTCTCATTTTTCCAGTGCTGGGGATTGAACCCATGCCTGGGATTAGGGACTTATAAATGAGGCTGTGGGGTCTTGCCCTCCTATCTTCCCTGGGCAGACAAGCATTTCTCCCTTCTATGGGGAGCAGCCCTCTTTAGATAACTGAACTTGCCAGCTCCTTTTGGACTTCTCAGCCTCTGAAATCATGAGATAGTGTCTGTTCTTTATAAATTACCATCTCTGGCATTCTGTCATAATAACACAAAGCAGTCTGAAACTCAGACTCTGAATTTCCAATCCTATGACTGAAAGAATAGAAAAACTAATTAAGAAACATAAATGAATAGAAGACTTACAGATGACACTGTTGCTCTTTCTTGGGTGAATTATTTGAAAAATGATAAGAACTTCATTTTTCTCAAAAGATGTGAAAATCTAAACTAGAATGAGAATATTCATACAAGACCATAAAAAGAATTTACTTATACCATATTTTGAAAAGTAAACAATTTCCCAAAACAATTTGGAGAATCTCAGTTTCTGGGGATCCTAACACAACAACAAAAAAGGTGTTTTCATATATTTAGGTGTCATTCTCCATACACATTCTGGATTTTCTCCATATTCCTTCCAGTTCCGTGAATGTGGCTACCTAGGGATAAATAAATGTAGGAACAGAAAGCATTAAAGCATTTTGTGACTCTACAAGGTCCTAAGCATAATTCATGCAGTAGAAATAAGACAACTGAATTTTATGCTTGTGAAAAGGTAGATTATGTATCCCTTAAGCCCAGCATGACATCGTATAAATGAATCACTCCATTTTTGGAAATATATCAACTAAACCACCAATAGGCTTATAGTATAGAAAGAAACATTCTTTCTAAATGTCAAAATGTATAAATATTCATAGTGCAGATATTGCTGCCTACATTTTAACTCAGTATCTACTTTATGCCACTAGAGGGGATATTTGTAGAAATGTTCTTTCCTCTGACCACACAGTGGTCTTTCCTCTGATATTCACATAGTATGGGAAGAAAAAGTCCCTTA
This sequence comes from Pedetes capensis, assembly GCA_007922755.1. NCBI lineage: Eukaryota > Metazoa > Chordata > Mammalia > Rodentia > Pedetidae > Pedetes > Pedetes capensis. The sequence goes on from VMDO01015653.1 coordinate 10,554, forward strand.
GTTGAAAATAGGCACAAGTATAAACACTTCTAGGGAATACTTATTGTCTACTAGGTGGTTTCTGTGCCCAAAGTTCATGAAACTTGTTTGCTTGAAATTTTTAAAAGATGCATTATTTCATAAAATGAAGAAATAAAATCCACATAAGGTTCTAAATGTTATGCTTTAGCATATATTAGGGAGAGAAAAAAACTTGAAGGATTACACTTTAATTGCCTTCAAAAATGATGATGTATTGAAAGGGGGCATATGGTTGGTGAAAATAAAAATAAAAATATTGATGACCTAAAGAATGAATGGGCTGTGATAGAAGTACGTTTTCTGCAACCTGAAGGACAAGCATTCCAGATACATACATGTCCACAAAACTCACAGATTCTCTCCTGAACGTGGAACCTTTACATCATTGTTACAAAATATGTACTCCCTTAAAATAATGAAGTCTACATATTAATAAGAAAGGATTAACATATCAGAGAATAATACAAATCCATCCTTGGGAAGACCAGGGACAGATGCAAAACTAAGGAGAAATTTTGGGGAGAATACAAAGAGAAATTGTCTATAGATATATTTGACTTTTAGTGAAAAGAGAGATTTTCTGAGTTTCATATTAATTAACCTATTGAAGTTACCAAGTAATTAATAATTATTACCATATCAAATATATGTTTCTTGTAGTCATACAACTTTATCATTTTAATTAAAAAGAAATTCTTAAAACTATGATTAAAAATGTTTCAATTAAATGTCTTTAGGGAGAATATCTCTTTAGGGACATTAATATACTCTAGACTAGGAACTATGTGAGCTGATCTTCAAAAATGATTGCTGTTGGAGTTATAGATGTGCTTCAATAATAAGATATATATTACAATGTCTGCTAGGTAGGAGTCATGGAGCAGGCCCATAATGCCAGCACTCAGGAGGCTAAGGCATGAGGCACCACACAAGTTCAAGGCTGACCTAGTCTACAGAGTGAGTTCCAGGCCAATCTAAGCTACAGAGTGAAAACCTGTCTCAATCATCATCATCATCATCATCATCTGCTACAATAAACAAAGGAATTGGCTCTATGCATAGATATATATAAGAAATCACATTATCCAATCTTTTCCTAATTCTCTTTTACCAATCTCAAATGTGCAACATTTTCTCTTCTTACATGTATACCACAGAAAGTACTGAATGTTTGTTTTGTTAATATTTTTCATTGAAAATTTGTTTTAAGAAATATGCTCTATTATCACAGTGAATAACTGACATACAGATAATATATTTGCATTTCAGTTTCAATTTTATATTTTATTGAGACTAAAAGTACTATTTTGGGGAAAGGAAGCATCAAGTTAGTATGTAAGTTTTTATAAAAATGTGTTATTTATTTCGTTTTTCCTTCTATTGAATCATCTTTGTCATTTATAAGCATTTAATTTTATGCAGCAAAATTTATAGTCATTATATGTCAGGGTTCAGCTCAGGCCCAGCTGAGGAAAAAGCCTTGCCCTGACATCAGTTGAGTACTAGGAACCCTCAGGACCAGGATGATGGAATGGCTGGAGGTGCCAAAGAAGGGCCTTGGGAGACCTTCTATAGAAAAAAGGAATGGGAAGTTTTATTGGATTGCTCCCTCCAGGAGGGACAACCAGCAAGCAGCCCTTTACAAGTGGCAACTCAAGGTCAGCAGCATAAGCTGCTGCTGCCTTAATGGTGTTACAGCTAGCAAGGCTACAGCTCAAATGTTTCTAAGATGCCGGGGGGCCTGCTGGTCTTGACTCTCACAGCTCACCTTCATTAGCCTCCTCCTTCCCAGGGTTGGGAGGAAATGGATGGTGCTTCCTGGCTTGCTAGTAGCCTTTGGCACTTTGGGGCCCCTGGCCTTGACTGTCTGGCTTGATTGTAGTCTGCCTCAGGATTTGGGAACACTGGATCAAGGTGATGGGGACGGGACAGCAAGTGGAGAACAGTGAAGGTGAAAGTGAGGTCCAGGATCCTATATACAGGTGTGTGCTGGGAGCAATCAGGGTGCATTCCCTGACAGATATGACAGTTTACAGGTAAACTGTCATACCTGCTAGGTAGGACAGTTATTCAAATAGGGTTATTTTGGAGTACACATTGGAATGGTGGGTAAGGTTTGTAGGGGTCCAATCATATACATTCATTTAGGAGCTAATCAGGAGGCTTGGGGTGACCAATGAAGGTAGAGGTGGTTATGACAGGATCTATCTGGTCAGGGGCTCTCTTTGGTCACTTGATGAGAGGGGTAGGAGTGAGTAAGTAGAATGTGGCCCTGGGTTCATAGAGAGGTCTGTCGCTCAATCTGGTCAGAGGGACCCTGGTCAGGGTGTCCTTTTTTAGGAAATTCCTAACAACTATATATTTTGCACTAAGGATATTTACATATCACATATAAAGAAAGTAATTTTTTAAGTAAGGATTATTTTAATTAGTATATATTCATTGTACAAAATAATGGGTTTTGTTATGATAATTTAATAAATGTATACCATATACTTTGATCTTATTCACCCTTCAATTATCCTCTTTTTCTACCACACTGGTCTCCTTTCTCCTCCAGAATTGTAGTACCTTTTCTGCTTTCATGCCTTACTTTTTTTAAAAATTCTAGATTCTAAATGTGAGAGAAAATATGAAATATTTGACTTTTTGAGTCTGAGTTATTTTGCTTAACATGATGATCTCCAGTTCCATCCATTTTCCTGTAAATTACATATTTTCATTATTTTTATTGATGAATAAGACATCATTGTGTATATACAGGACATCTTGCTTATCCACTCAGCTGTTAACATATACATGGGATAATTGTATAACTTGGATATTGTGAATAGTGTCACAATAAACATTGCTGTGTAGGTATCTCTGTTGTATGCTGACAGGTTCTTTTAGATATATATGCAGAAGTGGTATAACTGAATCATATGTAGTTCTGCTTTTAGTTTTTTCAGGAAACTCCATACTGATTTCCATAGTAGCTACACTAATTTATGTTCCTACCAACAGTGTGTTAGAGTTCATTTCCCCCTCATCCATGCTGGAATTTGTTGTTGTTTTTCTTCTTGATGATAGGTATTTTGAGTGTGGTGAGAGAGAATCTCAGTGCAGTTTTGATTTCAATTTCCCTGATGGTTAAGGAGGATGGACATTCTAATGGTTGACATTTTGTCCTTCTTTTGAGAACTGCACATTCAATTCTTTTGCCATTTGTTGATTGGATTGTTTTTTGGGGTTATTTTTTGCATTCTTTATATATTATAGATATTAATCCCCCATTATGGGCTGGAGTTTAGTTCAGTTAGTAGAGTGCTGCTCTGCAATCTTTGAAGCCTTGGATTTGATCTTCAGCACCACAAATATGATAGAAGGGCTTCGCAGCCCACTGCCTAAACAATTATGAAACAATCAACCATTGAAGACCATATGGATAGCAGAGAAACACTGGCAATAGGCTGGGCATGCCACAATGTTCCATTGTCTGGTTGTCTGTAGGGTCGGTATGAGTGGGACCAGACTCAACAGCACCGAACAAAAACAACAATCCCTTGTCATATGTATTGATGTTGCTAGATGCCATCAAGTCACATCCAACTCAGTGACCCTACATGTAACAGAACATAACACTACCCAACACTGTGTCATGCACATGAACTATTTATGTTTGAGCCCAATGTTTTAGTCACTATGTCTCTACTAGCAGGGCCAACCATCGTGCACAGGTTCATATGTGCTACCAGATTAAGACAGACTAGGGAATATGATCCAACAGCTGACTCCCCAATTAGCCATTAAAAACCCAATGAATAGCAGAGAAGCACTATCAAATACAGTTCCATAAAACAAGCCCCCAAGTGCAGAAGACATTCAAGAAATGACTGAGGAAGAGTTGTCATCTCAATGTAGAATTGACCTTAGTAACAGGAATGGAGTGACGCCTCAGGGACCTCCTTTTCTGATGTTGCACAACTCAGAATAAGAAGAAGCATAGTATTAGATGTATAGCTGTCAAATATTTTCTCCCTTTCACTAGGTTGTATTTTCACTCTGTTAATATCCTTTCCCTTTTCTGTCCAGAAGCTTTTTAATATAATATAATCCCATCTGTCCATTTGTCCTATTGCTTCCATGGCCACTAGAGTGCTATTCAGAAAGTTCTAGCCTGTGCCTATGCCTGGAAGTATTCTTCCTATGTTTCCCTCCAGTAGTTTCAAAGTTTTAGTTCTTACATTAAAGTCCTTGATCCATCTTTGTGTGTGTGTGTGTGTGTGTGTGTGTGTGTGTGTGTGTGTGTGGTACTGGGCGTTGGACCCAGGGCCTCATGCTTACATGCTTTGCAAGTGCTGGACCACTGAGATGCATCCTCAGCCCATTTTTTTTTCTTTTTGAGACAGGGTCCCACTAAATTACACAGACTGCCTCTGGTCTCGAACTTGCGATCCTCCTGCCTCTGCCTCCTGAGCCACTGGAATTACAGGTGTGCACCATTGCACCCAGCTTCTCAATCCATTTTGAATTTATTTTTGCACCTTGAGAGACAGGTTTCTAGCTTCATTCATCCACATGTAGATATCCAGTTTTCCCAGCACCATTTGTTGAAGAGGCTATCTTTTCTTCAGTGTATGTTTTTGGCACCTTGGTCAAAAGTCAGATGGCTGAAATAAACTGTGTAGGTTTCTTTTGGGAGCTTTATTCCAGTGGTCAATATGCCTGTTCTTTGTACCAGGACCATGCTGTTCTTGTTATTATGACTGTGTATTATAATTTGAAGTCATATTATGATACCTCCATCATTGTACTTTTGGCTTAGGATTAGTTTGGCTATTTGGTGTTTTGTGTTTTTGTATGAACTTTAGGATTTTTTTCTATTACCTGAAGAATATCAACCAAATTTTGATGAAGATTTCATTGAATCTATAGATTACTTACAGTAAGATAGCTCTTTTCACAATGCATTAATTCTACTGCTATTTGAACATGGGATGTTTTCCCAGTTCCTAGTATCTTCTTTAACTTATTTCTTCACTATTTAAAAATTTTCATTTTAGAGGTCTTTCATTTCCTTGATTAGGTTTATTTCTAGATTTTTGGGTGGAAATAAAGGCTAATGTGAATGGGATTATTTTTCCTGATTTCATTATCAGCATGTTTGTTATTGGTGTATTGATAACCTACTGATTTTTATATGTTGATTTTGTATTCTGCTACTTTGCTGTAAGTTTTTACAGATCTGTGCTTAGCAGTGGAGGTTTTAGGGTCTTTTAAGTATAGGGCAATATTGTCTGTAAATAAGGGTAATTTGACTTCTTCATTTCCTATTTGTATCTTTTATTTCTTTTCCATGGCTTGTTTCTTTGGCAGGAAGTGAAGCAATATATTTAATAGGAATGGAGAAATTTGAAATCTTTTCCTCATTCCTGATTTTAGATGACATGCCTTAAGTTTTCCTCATTTATTAAAATGATGGCATTAGGCTTGTCCTATACAGCCATTATTATATTGAGACATGTTCCTTCCATTCCTAGTATTTTTGAGGCTTTTGTCATAAAGGGATGTTGAAATTTATCGCATGCCTATTCTGCATCGACTGAGATGATCATATGATTTTTTTGCCCTTGGGTGTATTTATGTGTTGCATTACATTTACTGACTCATGTCTGTTGAATTATCCTCTTATCCCTGTAATGAAACCATCTTGATCATGGTATATGATATCTTTCCTGTGTTGAAATAAGGTTGCAAGTATTTTATTGAGAACTTTTTATGCTTATCAGAGAAATTGGTCCATGGTTTTATTTTTCTGTGTCCTTATCTGATTATGGTAATAGAGTAATACTGGTTTCATAGAATGAGTTTGGCAGCACCCTTCCTTTCTATTTCATGGAAGACTTTGAGGAACACTTGGTGCTAGTTCTTCTTTAAAGTTTTGGTAGAATTCACAGTGAACCTATCTGCTCCTGAGCTTTTCTTTTGGGAGGAGTCTGTTATTGTTTAAATCTTATTGCTTATTACAGATATGTTTAAGTGATTTAGATATTCTTGGCTTAGTTTTGATAAGCCATAAATATCTCAAAATTTAATCATTTCTATTAGATTTTCCAATTACTTAAAATATAAATTTTAAAAATATTTCCTAATGATTCTCTGACTTTCAGAGGTATCTTATGATTATGTGGAGAGGCTCTTTTCTGCCTATTGTTGTTGTTAGGTGCTGTGGAGTTGGGAACTCACTCATAGCAACCCTGCATACAACAGGTGAAACACTATTGTCAGTGCTTTTCTGCTGTTCATAGGGTTTTTAATAGCACATTGATTTTTGGGAGTGGATTGCCAGATCTGTCTCCCAAGCCTACAGCACCTGGTGTTCCATCCAAGTACTAACCAGGCCCAACCCTCCTTAGTTTCCGAGATCTGATGGGATTGGATGACATAGGGCTACGGCTGCAGGCTTTCTGCTTAATAGGGATTCTAAATGTCTCTTGTAATTTGATGTCCATAATTTTCCCTAGATTTGGGAAATTTTCCCTATAATTTGATTAAATTGCTTTTCTATGCTGTTAGTTTTTATCTCAAATTCTTTGTCCATCCATGGATCCTTAGGTTTGGTCTCTTTATCACATCCCAGATTCCTTGAAATTTTTAGTCATGTTTATTTCTTTTTTATTTATTGATGTTTGCATGTAGTATTTTCTCAACCTGTCCTTCATCCCTGATATTCCTTCTTCTGCTTGATCCAGTCTTGTGGTGGTGCTTTACATTGTGCATTTTATTAGATCTGTTGAGTTTTCATTCTTTTTTTTCTTTTTTTCTTTTTTTAGAATCGCAATTTCTTTGCTGTAATTTTTTTCATACATTTAGTTGACTTTCTTGTCCAGGTCCTGTATTTACTTCCTTACTTCATTCATTTGCTTGTTTGAATCCTTTTTGTAGTCACTGATTATTTTTAAACAAAACTTTTCAATTCTTTGGAATTTTAACTATTTTAGTGAACTGAGCAGTTGTGATCTTGTGGAAGAGTTATGTTTTCTTGCGTTTTCATATTTCTTGGGTTTTCAAGTTGTGATCTGTGCATCTATTGGTATGAGTAAATCTTATTATTCTACTTACAGGTTTTCTTAGTGATTACCCTTCTCTTGAGGTTTGTATCCCCAATGCCACTGAGAGGGCAGAAAACAAACCAAAAAGAATGAGCACTAAAACAGTTTTCAAACTGATAATGTAAATGGATTGAGGGATCAGTTTTTCAAGAGTCAGTTGTGAGCTTCAGTGCTACAGTCACTTTATGCACTGCTACACAGAGAAGGCTTCCCAGGAGCTATTGCTGGCCCTGAGAGGCTCCACAGACTACAGCCTAGTCAGGTTCTCAATTTCTCCACTGGCCTGCCATTTTGTGCACCCAGGGAAGCAAATGTCCAAGCTTAGTGTTGTCTCTTGAAATCTACAGGTAAGAACAAAACAAAGGGATGACCAAGAGAACCTAGCACTCCATCTGCCTGTTTCAGCACTTGCAGTCCTGCCCGGAAGTAAATCTCCCTGTGAGAGGGAGTAGTGTTCAGAAGTAAAGTTATCCCCTGAACTTGGGTTTGGCACTCTCACTCCCACCTGGCAGAAAACCATGGACAGGATGAAGGCAGATCTAGAGACTAAGCAGTTGCTGGCCATAGACTCAGAGTTCTTAACTGCTTTAGAAATCCACAGGAAGTAAGACCAAATCCTTTCCACACAGACTGCCAAGCCCTTCACAGTCTGAGCCCCTTCTGCCTAAACTTCTCTTCTCTATAACCTTCTCTCACAACTATTTCCAACCCAGACACAGAAGTAGGATGTCCCCAGATTCCTTGAGTTATAATTATTGTTGTTTTCAGGTCCCTAGAGAAGTTAGGTCTCAAACAATAGGCACCCTCTCAAGATAGTGTATGGAGAGAGCACTCCAACATATGGGGAGTGACAAAATGGATTTTTCCTCCAGTTCTAGCCTGATAAACAAGAAGAATCTCTCTCAGATCAAAGTCCACCACTAGACTTAAGGATTATGAGCACTGTGGGCTTACCTTGCACCTCAGAATGCCAATCTGTTGTTACTGTGGCGGCAAGGCTTACCTTACAGTCTAGGCTTTGGCTTGCTCTCCTCTGTGGGAATCCAGGAATGGATATGCAGGCTGCTTTTTAATTTTTTTCTATATATCCCTGCTGTTTCCTTGTAATTTTAAACTATCCCATTACCTCTGTCATTTTTCCCCATTCTTTTCTTGTCTTCCTCTCTTCTTTATATCATCTGGACTTTGGTACCCTGACTCTTCTCATTCATGAAATCACATGGAGGAACCTTCTAACCTATCATCTTACCCAAGAAACCATGAGAAACACAATTTTAAAGAAAAATTCAGGATTATTTCTCCTTTTGCATCAATACTGAATGACTGATCTTTAAAAATTCACATTTATTTTAATCTTTAGAAGATCAGTATTTGATATGGAACTACCCAGTCAGTATAATGACTGGGTCTACTATTGAATATTCACTTTGTTTGAAAACATGTTTTCAAAATAAAAGGCACCATACAACAATAAAAATGACATTTCCACAAACTTTACTGTGTAATGCATGGCCTTGAATTTAATGCTCTAGATTATGTTGAAAGGCAATTCTACATGCTGGTCTCTCATGTTGGTACTTATATAAACAGAAATTGTCATGGTCCTTCGTTTTGAACTATTTTTTCAAGGATATTTCTACAGAAACAGACATGGAAGATAGGGAGACTATCTCCCTGTATATCAATGAGTTTGACCCATGCTTACTCCCCATTTTGAAAGATCCTAGATACTTAAGCTCAAAGTTCCTTTCCTGCAATGTGAACCACTGTTCCTGTGTTTAGCAATCTAAACCCATCCACATCATTCCATGGGTAAAATGCAATAACATCCATAGTGCTTGCTATGATATATTTAATGAAGTCCTTTATTTCTGTCTAACACTCCCTCTCAGCATCCCTAAAACTGTGGCTAAGTGACACATTACTTTACAGGAAGAGTGTGGTCTCAGATATGTCTATTTAAAAGCCAACAGATCAAGACTAGGGTATAGCTCAGTGGCAAAATGCTTGCCTGGCTTATACAAGACACTGCATTTGCCAGATATAGAGGCATACACCTGTACTCCCAGAGCCTTGGTAGGCAGAGGCAAGAGGATCCAAAGTTCAAGGACAGAGTTGTGGGGGCATACTTTAGTGAGATCCAAAAATAATGGGTTTTCCCAGTCATAGACTGAAACTTCCAAAACTGTGAACCAAAATAAAACTTTTATCTTTATAAGTTCATTATCTCAGGTAGGTCAGTGAAAAAAAGGAAAATCCTCTACCAGATAGATTGACACAGTATCTGCAACAATTAGCTTAAACATAAATAAGATCATGTGCCTGGCACAGAATTGAGAAATGTTTCCATCTGTTGTACATAGGGTCACTATGAGTCGGACTCAATGGCATATAACTACAACAACAACAACAACAACAACAACAACAGCAACAACATCTCAGGTATTGTTTTTTTTTTAATGGAAACCTGATTATAATCTGTGATCTTAATATAAGTTCCATTTAGAGGACCCCAACAATTATAAATAATACTTTCTTTTAGGTGACACAGTATGTATCCCTGGGATGATACTTCCTTTGTAGAATCCAGGAGTTAACTTGCCTCTAACCCCAAAACAGTGATGTGTACATTAGTGGCAGTTACAAGAGACCTACAACTGCAATCCCTTAAGGAAACACCACCTATAGGTCACATAGCCCTCAGAAAACTAAGGAAATATCTTCTGAACTAAATTACCATTGGTTTCTCAGAGAAAGCTTCCAGGTTGGGGTATGGAGATTGACTTGTTAGGCAAATGCACATTGCAGGAAGTTGTCCTTAGAATGGAAGTCATTCAGTTAGAAAAAAAGAAAAGTCATTCAGTTATGAAATTTGCCTGTATTTTTAGCTACAGAGATGAATAACACTTAGGTCTAGGCATTCTTCTCAGACTCCACCCAATAATCATGGAAGTTGTGGATAATGGAATTGCCTTAGGCTTGCTATGTGAGGACCAAGTGGAGTTTTTATAGTTTCTAATGCATCGTGCTGTACTTTGATGAATGCTTTCACCATTGGAAATGTCAATATAAAAGTGTCAATTAAGTGGAAAAAGCTATAGGGTACTTCAAGTTAGACCATGAAGTTTTATGGGATTTTTGGCTCTTCCAATTTGGAATACATATTGGCATGGTTGATGCTATGGCTTATAATTGATAGAGTGCTGCTCTGCACTCTCTTAGGCCCAGGGTTTGATACCCAGCACCAGAACAATTGGATAATGATGTGGCAGCCAATTCCCAAAATATTCAGTCATTGAAAACCCCAAGAATAGCAGGGAGGCATTGTTTGGGGTCATCCTATTGTTTAGAGTGCTGTTAGTATGTTGTTGTTAGATGCAGTTGAGTTGGATCTGATTCACAGTGCCTCTATGTACAACAGAACAAAACACTACCTAACACTGTGCCATGCACATGATATCTTTATGTTCATTGTTGCAGCCCCTATGTTTCTTCTCATTTTGAGTCCTAGCACATAAGCAAAAGGATGTAATGGGGGCTTTACATCATTCTTGTCATTGAAGTTGACTCTACTTTGAGGAGGCAACTCTTCTCTAGTAATTTATTGAATGCTTTCCAGTTTGGGGTGGTGGGGGCGGGCTAATTTTTCAGGACTGTATTCAACAGTGTTTCTCTACTATTCATATGGTTTTCAATGGATATTTATTTCAGGAGTGGGCTGTCAGGTCATTCACCCTAGTTGGTCTTAGTCTGAACCCTATCTACCATGGTGGTCCTGCTGGTATCTGAAATAGCAGTGGCATAGCTTTCAACAGGACAGCAACATGCAAGCCCCAAGAGCAGGACAAGCAGACAGACACCTGAGAGTCTGTTGGTATAGCCTTAATTAAATTCTCATTTAATCAATTTCTTCTCAATCTTTGTCAACCAGATTAAGTAGAGATCCAGACATGGTGGCATACTCATTTGAGAACTTCTTATAGGCCAAGAATGTCACAGAAATGTGAGGAAGATATTGGTAGGAGACAATTTTCAATGGCTGTCTCATATTTCTGCACATCTTACAAGTAGTAGTAAGGTATTCCTTTGCTCCAGACTCTTTTCACAGATGTTTGTATAGCAAACAATCTTGAAAGGGGCAGATAAGTGTCTTATTTTAAAGCCAAAAACAGCATGCTTATTGTTCATCATAAGATATGTGGATTTCCCAACCTCAGGGATCCTCTCCTACAGTGTGAATTATTGCATGAGTGCAGGAATATAGTGGGCCCTTCTTCACTGTCCATTGACACTTGAGGGTAAGGGGAACCAACATGAATTAATGAATATTTTCTTTGTATAGATGTGAGAAATAAGCTTCTTCTCTCTCATCTAGGAGTTTAGTGACCTTTCACAACATATCTAAAAAAAAACTATGGCAGGCTGACTTGTTATCTTCAAAATAGCATAAAATCTTATATCTTTCAATATTCAACAAATTTTGAAATGCTTGGTCACAAAATTTTAATATGTTTATATCCAGAGTAGCACTTTTTAATATGTAAACTGAAAGTCAAGTTAACTTTGTTCAAAAGATAGAAAATGTGACATCGTAGCTCTGTGGTAGAGTACTTTCCTAGCATGCCCAAGGCTCCAGATTCTGTCTCTAGATTGGAAAAAATAAAAGATTGAATTAGAACAATGAATTAATTTTATTTCCAATATAGTGAAGAAAATAAAGAATTATATTAGAATCATGCATGACATGACATAAACTTATTAGTTAACTCTTTCTAATTCATTCTTCTCTAATTTAATTATTCCCCAGTTTCATCTATAAACACAATCAAAACCCAATCAAAAAATTTTTGTCCAAATCAAAATTGACTTTTTCATGAAAGGTTATTGCATTATGTGTATCAAATAGAGTTAATACAGTAAGACGGATATATACACAAGACCTATCAGTGTTCTCATAATATTATTATAAAATAATAATTTTCTTATGAAGTAATATTGTGTCCTATTATGGAAAAGTGGTCCATGATTCATAACTGCAATTGACATGGTTCTGCTCTAGTTTTTTCCTTATATCAGAAGGTAAGAGAATCCATTTTTACTGAAGACTTACAGTTAACCATGGTCTTTGTTGAGAACCTTATAAATGTTAGTCAGAGACAGCAATTAAGTCAAGTGAACTTCCTGAGTAACTACATCTAAGATGCTCATCCCTGTGCACTGCATAGGAATATACATTATTATATCTTGTTATTAACATATTATAATTAATTATGACAAGGGATTATTTTTCATTCTTTAAGATAAGTTCCAGTTTTTCTGAATCCCTCATCTTCCACCAATTCTTATTCTTATATCAAATGCCAATTCAATGTCTGAATCACTGTATCTAAAAATACAGTTTAATGCTTTGACAAATGCCTGTTTATATCACTGAAACAGTTATGGCTATTTTTCCAAATTGTGAAAACTATGCTTATTCTTCAGACCAGATTTGCATACCTGATATCATATTATTTCCAGACATGGTAGTTCATGAGATTAAGTACATTCTCAAGTAAGGTATGATTATTTAATGAGTCATGAATATTGAAATTGACATGTGGTGGTCCAAAGAGATTTGCCAAATAATTCCCAGTAAACTTATTTTTCCCAGCTACACAGATAAAATTTTCATCAGTACTGAATATAAGTACGGAATTATGAGTGTTAGAAAAATCTTCTACTAAAAATATCAGATGAAGTTAATTGTCTTTTTAATTATTTTTAGACTGATATATAAAATACAAAATCTGAGAGTTTGAAATAACATGACATTTTATAAGCTTTTTCAAACTTACAGCCAATAGGGGCATTCAATGACATATTTGAATATATGTCTTTTGGTTAATAAACAAAAGCTAAAATGAAAAGTGATTCTTGAATTTGACTGGTAGAGATTGACAATTCACATCTAGCATTTATAGAATGTGGTATCTTTTATTACCTTCTGTCACATCTCATTAGCTATGTCAGTCCATCTCATCGCTATACATCAAGTGTCATAAGGATGTAATGCAATGATGGAAAAGAAAAGAGGATCCTATTTGTATTGGCACTATATATTTACTTTGTACTGAGATACTCTCTGATCAAATCCAAGAAAAATATGAAGAGAAAAATGAATCAGGTATCCATCACTATTTTCTTTTGAAATGATTCAGAAATGTGCTAATGTTTAATATGAATGATTTTCAGTCACATTACACTGCAGACATTTCTGAAACCTTCCTTACAACAACCTTCAGCCTCATATTCAAATGTATTCAACATTCTATTAGATATATTTACTACTTATTGACCAAACTGTCCTTTCTAAATTAAATTATATACTGCCTAGGTATATACAAATAGATGAACAAATAAACTTAATTTAAAGATAAATTTTATTTCTCCTTTAGTATATTAAGCACTGAGTTCAGATCATTTTATTGCAAATGAAGTATATTCAGGATACAAGGTTATTTTTTAAAAGAGAAAATGAACATCAGTACTAGTCTGACTACATAGTAATAATGGAATTCTATAATTTTGGGAAAACAAAATGCAGTTTACACTTTCAAGTAGTAATTGCTGTGTTTGGTCAAAGACATGATTTGACATTAGTTTATCTAGGCAATTTGCCTCCAAATTATAATTCATACAGAACCTGTTTTATTTCATGCAACTTATATTTTAGATGATTCTTTGGTTTTCATTTGTTTTTACTCATCTATTCTTGCAGGACCATTGCATCTTTCAGAGGAAATAAGTAAAAGGAATTGATGTTTCAGTGTGGTATCACAATGTTTTGGGAGGAAAAATGAATTATTTGGAATATTTAGGAATTATTTCATTAACACTACAAAAACTCATACTCTATATTTTCTCTCATATTGTGTTTGGGAAAAAATAAAGATTGATTTTAATAAAAACTTGATTTTTAACAGATATGTCTTATGACATTGGAAAATATCTTCCTTTGGGACTATTTTGAAAAATGGTTGAAGATAACATTTGAAATATTATATATAAGAAGCTGGTGTATGTTCCCAAATATTCTGGCTAAAATACTAACATTTTGCTTGCCATGGGAACTATGTTCTTTCTACTTAAGTGACTAAGTGACAATGCTGGAATACTTGTGCATTAAGAATTGACTCAGTAGAAATGCACTACAAAAATTAAAATATTAGACTTTTTTGAGCTGGGCACTGTGGCACCCTAGCAATCCCAGTGCTAGGGAGGATCAGGCAGAAGGATATCAAGTTACGGGCCAGCCAGGACTGCATAGTAAGACTCTATCTCAAAAAACAATTTGAAAAAAAGTTTGGATTATCTTTAGAAAACAAAAGCCAAATAGAAAGTTTACATTTAGAGCATTTGAAACATGATGTAATTATATTTCTTCACAAACCGAAGAAACACTTCTTACCATCAGATAGACACTGCAATGTTTTCGTGAGATTTTAAAGCTGCTTTGATTATTTTAAATTATAGAAAATAAGTATAATAATCCATCTATGGATCAGGGCAGTTTGATAGTGATTGAGTAGTAGAATTTCACATTAGTTCTGAAATAATCTTTAAAATTTCCTGCTTTCATTTGGATAAAAATTGAAAAAAAATCTGAATGTTTATTAACTTGGTGGAAAAGCAGTAGTTTTAGAAATCCAACTACTCCATACATTTTCAAATTATGTTAAACCAGTATGGCAGATACATATCTATACTCTCATGTTCATTGTAGCCACTATTTACAATAGCCAGGAAATCAACAAAACAAAAACCTAAATGTTCATCAAATGATAAATGTATAAAGAAACAATGGCACATGTACACAATGGAATACTAATCAATCATAAAAGGATGAAATTGTATCATTTACAAATCATAGATGGAACTAGAGATCATTACATCAAGTAAAATAAGTCAGGCACAGAAAACAAGTACTATATAATATAACTCATATATGGAATCTAAAATTATTGATAGCATAGACGTTACTATAGAATGGAGATTACCAGAGATGGGACAATGTGTTGAGGGCTGGGGAACGAGGAGTAAGATAAGTAAGATAGATAAGTTAGATAGAATCAAAAAGTTCTGTGGTGTTAGAGCACACTGTGTAATTGTGGATAACAATAATGTACTGACATTTCAAAGAAGTTAGTAGGAAATATTTTTAAAGTTTTTACCATAAGGAATTGATAAATGTTTGAGCAGATAGATATATTTAACCTGATTTGATTATGCAACTATATATATCAAAATGTCACATTTAATCACATTATTTTGTATAATTTTTATATTTATATGTAAATTGAAAAGAAATTTTTAAAAACAACCAAAAATAATTGATTTTAAATATTATTTATTCACAGTCATAGTTCCACATCTTTTACATAATACAACATATAAATGACATCATTTTTAAGGTCATCTAGCTACCCAAAATTTAAGTGAATCCTTGTGATTATTTGGAATTTGAGACTTTACTTACTATTACATTCAGTTCTCTTTTAAGACTGAGTTTAAGTGGTTTGGGACCCATGATAAAGTTAACATTAAGAGAAATGTACATGATGCAAACATCATCTTTTTTTTTTCCTGGTATTTGAGGTTGAACTCAGTGTCTCACACAGGTAGCTTTGCAGGTTCTGTACCATTGAGTTGAACCCTCAGCCCATTTTTCACTTTTTGTTTTTGAAACAGGGTCTTGCTAAGTCATGCAGGCTTCCTCTGCCCTCGAACTTGATATCTTCCTGCCTCTGCCTCCAGAGTTACTGGGATTACAGACATCCACCACTGTGCCTGCCTAGAAAATTGTCATTTATAACTAAATATAATGCATAATTGTGTCAGGTTCTTATGCCTCTTAACATTTTGTATATACAAAGCAAAAAAATTACAGAATCAATTCTGGAAAATGGAGGTAAAACACAGTAAGTAAACTTATTTATTAAAATGTATTTGAAACCTTTGGGAAATTAACGGAAATACCTAATTTTTTTCATAGTTAAAATTGGAGTACCTTAATATATATTTTTCTAGGATAAAAATATTTTCCTTCAAATTTGAAGAAATTGTTATGGAAATACAATAACAAGAAAAATGATACATCTACTTGAAAAATAGGGATATATCACTTCCCAAAAAAAGAATGTTTGTGCAGTTATCAAAAGTAAATACAGATTGAAAAAGCAGGAAAGAAATAAAGTCATAGTATCACAGCAAAAAAAAAAATGTATGAACTCTTAAAGAATATAAAGCAAGATAAGTTATGCCATGGAAATGTTTCAAATATATCAGTACTTATTTCACGTTATTTTCTTCTAAAATGTGTATGTACATAAAACCATATGTATACATTTACAAGATCAAAAATAATACATAAAATATATACATACACAGTTGTAGATGTAAATTAATAGTTCACATTTCTAATTATTAATAAGAATTAAAAAGTAATAAACAAACAAGGTCATTGTTGTTAGGTGCAATCTATTCAGGTCTGATTCACAGTGACCTTACTGACAACAGTACAACAGAAGGAAATTTTCCCAACAACTGTGCCATGCCCAGCACTATTGTCAGTGCTTCTCTGCTAATAATAGGGTTTTCAAAGGTGGATTGTTTCTGGAGTGGATTACCAGGTCCTTTTCCCTGGTGGTTCTCAGACAAAATTTCATCCAAGAACTAACCAGGTCAACCCTACTTAGCTTCTGAGATCAAGCGGAATTGTATGCCAGAGTGGTATTGCTGTAGACAAACAGTATGTGCTGCCTATCATTAGTAGGAAGGATCAATGAACATAATTATTGGAAAAAAATTCACAAAGAATCACAAAGAGGAGTATTTAAAGAGTTAAAGTTTAACATGGTGTTGTTAGGTGCTGTTGAGTCGTTGTCCAATTCATGGCAACCCTATATATAACAGAAGAAACACTATTGTTGTGCTTCTCTGATATTCATAGGGTTCTCAACGGTTGATTGTCTTTTGGGAGTGGTTTGTCTGATCCTTCTCTCAAGCCCAGGTGGTCTCCATCCAAGTACTTACCAAGCCTGACTCTGCTTAGCTTTCAAGATCTGATGGGATTGGATGCAACAGTGGTAACTTTGCAAGCAAAATTTAAAATCGAACATAAGAAAGTGCCATTTGGTCACATCTGTGGATTTGAACAAGGGCTGGCATAAGATAAATTTTGAACTTTCAATGAAGAGAAAGTCACATCATATGGGTTTTAAATATTCTCACATGCCATGTGTTGATTTTAGGTATCTTCAAGTCATTTCCCACTCGTAGTCATCCCTCATAGGATTTTCAGTGGCTGATTGTTTGGGGAGTAGGCTGCCATGCCCTTCTCTCATTTTTGTGGTGCTGAGGATTGTAGCCAGAGCCCCAGAGAGCACAGAGTGGCACTCTACCAGCAAAGCTAACCCCCAAAGCATATCCTAATAAAATGCATTTTAACACCTAGGGAAAGTAGCTCTTCACAAAACAAATCATTAAAAAAATACTACTATTGTTAGAACATTAACCTTGCCACACAGGCCACAACACAAAAGGAAAATCATCTGTCCTTGTGATTTGTTTCACAAAGATTTGAAGTTAGCATATGTGACCATTGAGAGATATGATCATATTTGTTGCAAACTAGGAATGTGAAACAAAGAAAAATTCTGCCATCTGCAGTTATGCTAAATCCTCTTAATTCTCCTCTTAGTTCTGCTTTTAAAACTTATATTCAGATAAAAAACTTTCAGAAATCTAGGATTAATATCGAGAAGTTTGTAACACTCATGTCAAAAGAAAAATTAAGTTTGCTAATTGATATATCCCATAATTTATAAAGGAAATTGAGCCATGAGAAAAATTGTTATTGTAAAAACAGAAGCCCACTATGATTTAGCTGGCATTGTTTTCCCTTTGACCATTTTATCCTCTAGTCATATGAAAATAGTCATGTTTATTTGTATTGTGGCTATGTGTTAAAAAGTAACATGTAATGTTTGTATAATCCCATTATAAATAATAGCATTATTTGTAAGAACAACTAATTGATAAGCAAGGACTCACAACATAATCGTTACAAATTTGCATATGTCACATCTTCCTTGTAGAAATCCTCTAAAATCACTAACACAAAAATAAAACCTTTTTAATATCTCTAAAGAGCTTTAAAACACAAGAATAAATACAGGTTTACTACCGCTGAGGTTTTCTGCTTGCATATTCTGTCATGATGTCATTACTTTG
>VMDO01015653.1:29042-50558 GCA_007922755.1 Pedetes capensis
TGAATCTCTGGAAAGGTATTTAAAAGGCTATCCAGTGGAAAAAAAGAGATTTACATAGAATTTTTTTTAAATTGTATCTTTCAATTTTGAAGATGACACTGTAGGCAAGAACTTTTCATGAATATTGGTATGGCTTAGAAGTCTGTTTCTCTCTCTCTCTCTCTCTCTCTCTCTCTCTCTCTCTCTCTCTCTCTCTCTCCTCACTCAGAAACACTGCTCTAGATGTTTCGAACATGGCCATTTGCTTTTAGTTTAAGGCTATTGAGATTTCATTAATCTTTGTCACACCCTCTTAAATAGTACCTTGTTTGCTGGATTCAGGGTGTAATAATTCATAGGTTACATTGGGGGTTTTATTCTTTAAAGTTATTAGCATAAGTTCATTGTACAAACTGGGGTTCATTGTGACTTTTTTATTTTTTGTGCTAGAGTATGAACGCAGAGTTTTGTGTATGCGTAACAGATGTTCCAATACTGAGCCATACTCCAAGCCCCTTTTTACTTTCTTTTTATTTCTTTATTTTGAGACAGGTTCTCATTAAATTGTACAACCTGGCCTCTGGCTTCAAACCTATGATCTTCCTGCCTCAGCCTCCCTAGTACCTGGGATAACAGGTGCATGACACTGTGCTAAGCTTCATTATGTTATTTTCACACATATATATCATATACTTTGATCATATCCACTCTCCCATGACCCTCTTCATTTACCCCTCCCATTGGTTCCCTTCCTCTTCCCAAACAGACCCCTTTCTATGTTCATGTCTTATTATTTTTGAATCTAAATTCTGTATTTGACAGAAAACCTGCAATATTTGTCTTTCTGAGTCTGGCTTTTGTCATCTACTACAGTTACATTACTATAGTTACATTCCTTTTTTTTGTGTGTGTGTGTGGTTCTGGGGGGTTGAACCCAGGGCCTTGTGCTTGCATGCTTTGCAAGTGCTGGACCACTGAGCTACAGCCCCAGCCCATTTTTTTTTTACTTTTTTGAGACAAGGTCTTGCTAAATTGCTCAGACTGCCTCTAGTCTCTAACTTGTGATCCTCCTGACTCTGCCTCCCCAGCCACTGGGATGACAGCAGTGCACCACCATGCCTGACTTTATAGTTACATTCTTATATATCATGTTTGTCCTAGTTATTTGTCCTGTATCAGTTTACTTCATAAGAATATTACATTTTCTGCTGGGAGTGGTGGTGTATACCTATAATCCCACGAACTCAGGAGAGAGAGGCAGGAAGATTGTGAATTCAAGGTCAGAGGCAGCCTGTAAAATTTAGTGAAACTGTGCCTCAAGATAAAAAATAAAAAAGGGTTTGATGGTGCAGGTCAATGGTAGAGCACTGCCAAAGTATGTGCAAGGCCCTGGATTCTGCCCCCAATACTGAAAGAAAATAAAAAGAATATTACATTTTCTTTCTACTTTCTGCCATTTCCTTTCTCACTCACAAACTCTATAACTGGTTCATGGATTTCTTAAACATTTTTCACTTGGTTAAGTTATTTTTGAAGAGGAGCTTGGAAATCATAGTACTACTATTCTCTAGTTTAACAGAATCAATAAGTGATAGATAATAGACAGAGATAGATAGATAAATTGATAGATATTTATTAGGAAGGATTGACTTCCATTAATTGTGGAGCATGAGAGATCACATGATCTGCTGTCTTCTAGTTTGTGGCCCAAGAAAATTGCTGGTATAACTCCATCCCAAATCCAAAAGCCTGAGAAGGAGGGGAGAAAGTAGTGTAAATCTCCACATGAATTTGAATACCAAGAATCAGCAGTGCCACCAGTCAAGAACAGGAGACAATGGGTGTCCTACCTCAAGCAGAGAGAGAAAGTTTGCTCTTTTCTCACCATTTTGTTCTATTCAGGCCCCAATGAATTGGATAATTCTCACACTAATTATTGAGGGTGATCTTTACTCACTCAGTCCACCAATTCACATGCTAATCTCCTCCAGAAACAGCTTCACAGACAGACCTAGAAATAATATTTTATTAGCTACCTGGTTATCCCTTAGTCCATTGA
The DNA here is from genome assembly GCA_007922755.1 of Pedetes capensis. Classification (NCBI taxonomy): domain Eukaryota; kingdom Metazoa; phylum Chordata; class Mammalia; order Rodentia; family Pedetidae; genus Pedetes; species Pedetes capensis. The sequence continues at coordinate 31,081 of VMDO01015653.1, forward strand.
AGTAAATTTAACTACCATAAGCTATCACAAGTAGTTAAAAAAAGAAACACTTACAACAAGTAGATGTTTAGATTCTAATACCACAAATAGATCTGGGTCTCAAGAATATATACAAAGTTAAACTCCATGAATTTTCTATTTGGTAACTGATAACACACTTGTATTTTATGCTGACTCCAAGAATATAGCTACTAATGACAAGTAAAAGACCACTGAAAGAGAATGTTAATTTTTCAGGACAACCACAAATTTAACAGGCTTTCTCTCACATTTGAATTTTCATGCTGTTCTTAGTTGCTGCTGAATTGGGTCAAACTCATAGTGACTCTATGTATTATAGTATGAAACACTCCATGATTCTATGCCAGGCACACAGTGTTTTTATGCATAATCCCATTGTATCAGATACTGTTGATGGTCTCAACCCTCATCTGGTTAAGGGTCTTCTTTTTTGTCATTGACTTGCCTCTCACCCAAACATGATGTCCTTCTCCAGGGATTTGTTCCTCCTGAAAACATGTCCAAAAGACAGAAGACAGAGTCTAATCATCTTTGCATCCAAGGAGCACTCTAATTTCACTTCTTCCAAGACAGACCTGTTGTTTCTTTTGGCAATCCATGGTATATTCAATATTCATCTCCAGCACCATAATTCAGAAGCATCAATTTTTCTCCTATCTTACTTATTAAATGTCCAGGTTTTACAACAATATGATGTGATTGAAAATACCATGGCATGAGTCAGGCACACTTTTGTCTTAAATGTCTTAAACATCTTTACTTTTAAACACTTTAAGGAGATCTTTTGTAACAGGTTCTCTCAATACAATGTGTCTTTTAATTTCTTGACTGCTGCTTCCATAAGTGTTGATTGTAGAATCAAGTAATGCAAAATCTTGGACAACCTCAATCTTTTCTCCATTTATTGTGAAGTTGCATATTGACCCAGCTGTAAGGATTTTTGTTTTGTTGATGTTGAGGTGCAACCCATACTGAAGGTTATGTTCTTTGATCTTCATCAGTAAATATTTCAAATCCTTTTCAATTTCAGCAAGCAGTTTTTTCACCTGCATAACACTAGTTGTTAGTGAATCTTCTTCCAACCATGATAACATGCTCTTCTTCATAAAGTCCAGCTTCTCAGATTATTTGTTCAGCATAGAGATTGAAGAGGTATGGTGAAAGGATATAGCCCTCATACACATATTTCCTGACTATAAACTACACGGTATTTCCTTGTTCTGTTCTATTTACTGCCTCCTGGTCCATGTAGAGATTCCTCATGAGTACAAATAAGAGCTCTGATATTCCCAGTCTTCAAAATACTATCCATAATTTGTTAAGATCCCCATAGTCAAATCCCTTTGCATAATAAATAAAACCATAGATATACATCTTTGTGGTATACTCTGTTTCAGCTAATATCCATCTGACATCAGCAGTGATGTCCCTGGTTTTATGTCCTCTCCTGAATCTGGCTTGATTTTCTGTCAGTTCCTTGTCTATATACTGCTGAAATTGCTTTTGAATGATCTTTAGCAAAATGTTGGCTGTGTGTGATAATTACATTGTTTAATAATTTCTACATTCAGTTGGATCCCCTTTCCTGGGAGTAGGCACAAATACGGATCTCTGTCATGCTCTGATCTCTTAAGCTCTAGGTTTTATCCCATGCACCACAAAAATGGGAGAAGGATGTGGCAGTACACTCCCTAACCAATCCTGAAGCAATCAGCCATTGAAAATACTATGAGGGTGGGTCAGATATGACTCAATGGAACCTTGAACTCTTATGGCACTATGTATTTCTTTCATAAAATACAAAAAGTTCTCCATTTTATGACAGTTACTTGCAACTGAATTTACCTCTTTTAGTAGGCTGCAAGATTCTTAAAGAGTAAATAGCATGTTAGTTATTCTCAGATTTTGGACTTGCTCCCATGGCACGAGGGAAAAGGTGATCCATTTTACTTTATTCTGACAAGAGAGTGTTCTGCTTGGGAATTACTATCCAACTATATCTGGTTTGAATAAAAGGCTATAGTAGAATTGAGGTTTTTTAGGCATTTAATCAAGAGCAAAGTTTTAGATTTTAAACAGATAGCATCTGGTAACTGGAGACAATGTCTAGTCTCATATTTTTCAACTACGGTTTTCCAAGCACCTTAGCATGATCTTTTAAAGAGGGTATTTTGTTGCAAGGTAGTGCACATCTGTGATCAGGAGATGGAAGCAGCAGGATCTTGGGTTTGAGGACAGAGGTAGCTGCATACATTAATGAGATCATATCTCAAACAATAGATTAAAAGATGGGCCAGGGGTGTGGCTCAGTGGTAGAGCACTTGGAAAAGCATGGGTTCAATCCTCTAGTCCTGTCAAACGTATTAAAATTAAAATAGATATATAAATATGGTAATGTGTGTGGAGTTGAATTTTCAAAAAGCTTCCTTTGGTGATATTCATGCACACTACATGTGGAGAATTAGAAGTCTGGCTTCTGGGGAGAATATGCAGATAAGAGTAATACATGTGCTCAGAGAGATCAGCTAAAACAGACTGATATTGAGAAACTATATTCCATTCTCATGGTACTGATTAAAAACATAGCTGTATGTAATCACCACTGGTCTGTTGAGTTCACTGATTTTACATGAGGATGCTCAAATGGATTTTCTAGACTCTTCCTGAACACAATGTATGTTGAATTTTTGGTAATAAGACTAATTTTGCACTTTACATTTAAAACAGAGACATGCTTTGAAATATTTGGGTCCTGGATCAGAGACCACATACTAGTCAGCATACAGTTAGTTCCTCCTTACAGCCAAATAAAAGGAGACAGAGGAAGGAAGAGCCTTATTGTAAAGAAGCTAGAAATAATCTTCTTCAACTCTCATTTGTAGTTATAAAGTAAAGTAAACTTACTGGTTGACTTCACTGAATGGTTCAATGGTTGAAATAATTAGTTTTATTATTTTTGATCCAAAGTTCAAGTTTAAAACTGGACCATATTTTCTCTCCACATTTTTTGACCCCAAAAACTTAAAAACATGTGCACAGGACAGTAAATTTATAGAGCAATTTTATTTATTGTTCCCCTAACACTATAAGTTACTGAAGAAAATAAAATGACCTTTATTTAGTCATATCTAGTAAGTGAGGGGCTATTACAATAGTGACAAAACATATAAAATGTATAATAATCCTCTGTATTTTTGTATTATTCTCATTTACCAAAAAGAGATAATGTTTACATTAGTCTTTCTCTTTCAAGTAATAGGAAATCCAACTCATTCAGACTTTAGTGAAATTTTTTATTGACAAGTCTTAATGATATCACTCAGACTTCCTAAATACTTTTAAAATAAAGGGAATTTCTAAGTCTTCACTGTGTAAATCATGGGTTGTTCTAGATTCAAGAGAAGCTCAATCCTGGGCTGCAGCAATAAAAGTAGTACATAATTAAATCTATGCTTTTTCTTTTTCTTTTCTCTCCTTTTTTTCTTTTCTTTTCTTTTCTTTTTGTCTTTCGAGGTATGGGGGCCTAAGTCAGGGTCTTGCACATACTTTGCATGTATTCAACCACTGAGCTGCAACTTTTTTTGGTTTTATTATGTTGAGACCAAGTCTTGCTAAGGCTACCTTTGGCCTGGAGCTTGCAACCTTCCTGCCTCTCCCTCCTGAGTCCCTGGGATTACAAACATGTGCCACTAGGCCCAACTAATCTCTCCTTTTTCTTAATATTGCCTCCAGTCCTCAATGGGCTCTCCCTTTATATTCTAAACATTGCTGCTGGCAGATATTCTCCTAAATGCTCCCATGGTCAGATCAGTCAGAGTCTGCATCCCGCCAAAGAAAAGCCATCTGAGTGAAACTCACTGACTGCAACTGCCCTGACTTTTTCAAGTATTTGTTGTTGTTTTTAGGTGCCCTGATGCTGAGTCTGACTCATAGCCACTCCATGTATAATAGAACAGAACACTCCCTGACACTGTGTTATGCCCAACACTATTGTCAGTACTTCTCTGCTATTCCTAGGCTTTTTAATGGCAGATTGTTTCAGGAGTGGATTTCCAGGTCCTTCTCTCTAGCCTGCAGCACCTGGTATTCCCAGGTGGTCTCCTATCCAAGGATTAACCAGACCAACCCTGTTTAACTCCCTAGATCAGGTCAGGATTGGATGCGAGGGTGCTATGGTTGCAGATTTTCTTATATAGTTTCCTGAAAAATGATCTTGTCTGCACATATGTGTTGTGTTAATTACCTTTAGCCAGTCTTGGTGTACTCCTTGAAATTGAATTGAAATAATGCATTTTACACAAACAGCATAGCTGGGAAATTGGAGATACTTAGCAAAAGGGAGAGGAAGTAAAAATGATAGGAACCCAATTAACAAATGTTCACTATATTAATGTCTGAAATGAGTATGTTTTTAAAGAAAAGTCATCTCAAGTAACTTTTTGAGTTTTTTGTTTATACATAATACATAAATACATAACAGTTGTGTATATTAATGGTGTACCCATGGAAGCAGTAGTCAAAAAATCAAAAGATGCATTGCATTTGGAAACTCTATTATAAAAAGGCCTCTTTAAACTGTTAAAAGTAAAGATGTCACATTGAATACGAAGGTGTGCCTGACTCATGCCATGATATTTTCAGTTGCAACATATGCTTGAGAAAGCTAGGCAGAAAATAAGTGAGATGGAGTATTGATACTCTTGAATTATGGTACTAGAGACAAATACTGAATATACCATTGACTGCCGAAAGATCCAACAGATTTATTTTATAAGTGTAACCAGAATGATTGGAAGTAAAGATGGCTAGACTACATCTTATATATTTTGGACATGTTGTCAGGAGCAACCATTCTCTGGAGAAGGACATCATATTTGGGAGAGTGGCAGATCAATGAAACAAAGGAAGACTGTCAGCTAGATGGATTGATGCAGTGGGCTTTAACATAAAAATCATCATGTGCATGGCACAGAGAAAGGGATTATTTTTTTCTAATTGTACATAGGGTTGCTATGAGTTGGACCCAACCCCAGGGTACCTAACAACAACAGTATGTAATATTTAATACATGTGTACATTGCATATGCCTGCAGCCACAACCCTGTGGCATCCCATCCTGTCAGATCTCAGAAGCTAAGCAGGGTCAGGTGGTTAGCACATGTATGGGAGACCTCCTGGGAACACCCAATACTGTAAGCTTGGGAGAAGGACCCAGCAACTCACTCCCAAAAAGCAATCTGCCATTGAAAACCCTAGGAATAGCAGAGAAGCACTGACAATAGCATATTGCCTGTTGTATATAGGGTCACTATGAGTCAGACACTGACTGGACGGTACCTAAAAACAGCATACATTGCATAATGTTCAAGTCAGGTTAAACATTTACCATTTCTTCATGTTGAAAACTTTCAAACTTAATGTTCTTTCCTAAAGAAAGTCCAAACTTTCTCCTGCTTCCCCTAGTTATGGGATGTAATATTGTCTCATTGCTAACTTCAAATTTCATGCTTAGAGAACTTTTCATCATATAATGAACTAAGTGAGCTGGACCAATCCTCTACAGTTTATGGTAAGATTATATTTTATTTAAAACTAATTTCTGTAGCAGAAAACCACTTACATTTCCTTAAGAAAATATGTTTTAATTTATTTTTCATATAGATTCTGAAGGTGAGCAATAAAGAAACATGTCAGTTTTTCATGGAATTTTAGCTGGGACATCTATGATTCCTGACCTCTTTTCTGGAAATCACCAGTAGGAACTAGAGCTCCAGCCATCTTGCCAGGATTCAGGGCAGAGAGAGGAGGAATGCACTATAGTGCTGTGACTTCAGAGTCTCTTATATCTCATTGGCCATACTAGTTTAAAGGTATTCAGATCAAAGAAGGACTTTTGCATTTTTACTAAAGCAAAACCTGGTAATAGAGGAAAAATAGGGAATGAATTATAAACCAGCAATCCATGATTTCTGCCCCAGATAAGTTTTTTGATCAATACTACAGGTGGAACCCTGGGCCTCATTCAAGCTAGGTAACTGCTCTACCTCTGACCTGCAAACTTGGTCCCTTTTTCTTATTTTATTTAATTTTTTTTATTTTATTTTGGACAGGGTCTCAGTAAGTTTGGCTAATTGTCTCTGGTCTCAAATAATTCACAATCCTCCTATCTCAGCCTCCCAAATAGCTAGGATTACAGACATGTACCATGGTGGCTGGCTTAGTCTCCATTTTTTAATGCACATGTCAACTGTAAAATAACAAAAGAAAAAAGTAAATTCTCATGTTGTATTCCACATAAGTCTAAAAGGGACTATCTCCTGAGGAAACGTATCTATTCAAAAGCTTTTAACTTTTTTACTCTAGGCTTAACTGGTATTCATTTCACAAGGAGATAAACGTCAGTGAGGGTACTTCATAGTTAATCATTACTGGTGATTTTAAACTGATACACGGTTCAAAAATAAAATACCTTATAAATATAAATCTAATCTGCACCCTTTCCTTTCAGCAGTTTTTGAGGGCTACAAAATCAAATGTGGTTTAGAATCTTCTGTGTGGATTGGATTCATGGTCAAGAGCTCTTGACCCAGCTCTCCACAATAAATCCAATCTGCATGCAATTCTAACCCACAACTGGTTTCATAGCCCTCAAAAATTGTTGAATGTGTGCACATTCAATTCAAGAATATATAGTACATATTATTCTAAGTATAAATGGCTCAATGGTGTTGGAAAACCTGGTTACTTATCAGAGTTTGGTGACTCTCTTCAAGCATATTCAATGCTTTTTAAAAAGTGCTAAAGTTTCTAATGACAACAAATACTGAGTACTTTGAAGCTTCATAAAAACATCATTTTTGTGAAACATCCCTCTTGCATGCAGGAGAGTCTGAGCAAGAGGCTCTTTCCCCTCTTGCTCATTAAGATTCATTCCCCGAATAGAGAAAGCCCTGATAAAAGGATAATATTTAGTAAATGATTGCATTTTGTCAGCCTTTAATGTCAGTAATTTTTGTGCATTTGCTATAAAACAATATCTGAAGATCCATTCTCATGTATTATTCTGTGTCCTCTGTATAAAGGCAAAACCTCTCTCAAAGTTCAAAGTTAGAGGAAAACAATTCTTCCTAAATCACTGATACACTTTTAAATTAGTTGAGCATGCATGTAGCCCTCCTATAGGCAGTGTATGTAGGCAGAGGGCAAAACTAAAAATGTTCTAGGAGTACACACACCTTCAAATGGGAGAACCACTCCAACCAAATGCTTTCTGGACACTCAGACCTCATCACAATTCTGACACAAGATGCTAAAATTGGACCCAATCCTATCACTAAAGTGTTAGTAACATCCGTGCATGAAATGCCAAAATTCATACTTACAAGGTAACTGATGCTTTGCCAGCAATTAGTGGTAGATTCATTACTGAACAGGCCCTAAGATACCACAAAGATGCCCTAACAAGTTTGCATTTATGGCTACTCACTTTATTTTCAAAACAATTTCAGGCTAGGGGATGTAGCTCAGTGGTAAAGTGCTTGCCTACCATGTACAAGATCCTGGATTTTAAACCCAGCACAGCAAATAAACAAACAAAAAAAAAGCAACAAAAAATTTCGGAGTCTTTAAGATTGATGGAAAAAATAGAAGCATAAACCAAATAGATCAGAAAAGCTTAGGATTTCACTCCTCTATATCAATCCTCTATATCTGACATCTATAACTAAGGAAGAGGACACTTGTTTGTTGTATTGGTGATACTTAGAACATTTATTGAACTTTAGATACACAAATCCATCAGTTTCTGAAAATGACAATATCTGATCAATGAGGCAGTTTTGATCTAGGTAGCTTTGGTTCACTAGCTGATTGTTATGGTCTACAACATGCAGAATGTGTCTGGGTAACAAATAATTCATTTCTAATCTCTGTCCAGATTATTTATTAAGTCACAGTATTGCCTCCTTGTTTCTGAGTTTCTCTGACACTGGTTTAGAGTATGTCCTGACCTTATGCTCACTTGACTAGGGCTTAGACCTTGCCTAAATTTACTAATTCTTCTCCATGTAAGAGTCGCTAAGACCACCTCAGGTTCAATAGTATGCTAGAAGAGCTCACAGGATCCATCACATAGTTATACCAACAGCTATGATTTATTACAGCAAAGGATGCTGAGCAATGTCAACACCAGGAGAAGGTATGGCTATCACGACACTGCTCACATCTCATCCTCAGTGAGTAGCCAGGGCAGGTGTCAGGATGCATTCAAGATGTTCATCCATCCTGGGCAGTGTTTGCCAATCATTTTGAAACCAGTACTCTACCACAGCAACCCAGATTGCTTTCAAGAGGAAGCCTGCTAACTGTGTCTGATATGGAAATGTCTAGTACACACTAAATCTATGTGACAAAAACAGAATGTAAAAGCTGTCCTAATCGGAGCCTTTGGCCCCCTCTGTTTCCCAAATCTTGCTGACTCCCTTGACTTTTTGTCATGGATCTATGCCTGTGTCCTCATTGTCTTGAAGTTTAATCCATTGAAAAAATTTACAAAGTAATATTAATTGTCTCAATTTTCATGTTGGGTATATTGTAGCAAGAGAAAAATAGAGGGAGGTACTCTAATGATGTCAGAAGAAAGGTAAAAACTGTAAGTAAAATGTCCATAAAATTTTGTGGGCATAGGTCTGTTCCAAAGTTATTGAAATGTATTGAGAATATGCAGAGAACATAATGGCTAGGAGTTCACTTTAAAATCAACAGACCCACATAAATTACTTATTAGCATTAAGATCTTAAATAGCTTACTTAACCTCTCTGAGGTCGTTTTCCTTCTGTGTTAACTGGGAAAATTAATTCTTCATTATAGTGTGGTTGTGAGGAATAAATTGGGATCATATCTATAAAACATCAAGCTCAATGTTCGGTTCTTAATAAGAAGAAATAACAGTCTTGTATGGTTGTCTTCCTTTAATATTATACAGTCAAAGAAAAGTAGAACAGATATATGCAAATCCTAAATTAAAACTAAATATTACCCTATAGCAAGACAAGATGTATTGATTTGAGCTTAACAAGATAAAATCTGAATGTATTGATATAAAATGTGGTAAATTGCATAAGCCATCAGATTTTACATGTTATCATTAAAGGACAAAAAAGTAGAAAAAGTATTCTGATCATATGGCTCCCTATGTAAAACAGATTATGGAAAAAGCTGTGTAAAGGAAAGCATTGATTCCTTAATAAAAAAATGAAGCTGGTAGAAATGAAGAGATAGATTAGGCTAGTAAGAAACTGCTTTGCAGTATTTATATGTGAGATGTACCAAAAGATTGTCATGGATCCTGCTTTGCCATTGATAAGACCAACACAGAACATGCAGATTTCCAGGATGAAGTCCAAAGCTATACATACAGAACATATAATTACAACAAAACATTACACGATCCAATCATTTACTCATTTACGCTTCAATGTATCTTTATGAAGAGGGAACAATATGGACTCTTTGGAAAGAGTTAAAAGGCTAGGCATGTTTGAAAAATTAAAGGACAATAGGATTGAAATACAGAGAATGAGAATGAACATAAACCATAATATAGATTTTATTCCAAATGTAAACACAGCATCTTAAGAGCTCCCCAAAGTGTTTCCATATATATTGATGATAATTAATGGGGGTTAGTGATCAATGCTTGTGCTTATATTTAGTGGGTTTTACCTTTTTAGCATCTTTGTGCAATTAGTTTCAGACAGATATAACTTTCGAAATATAGGCAAGGCAGGATTTTGCAATTTGGTTGCAAAGTGAATTATACACTTCTATGCTCATTTCTGCCTTTGTGTAAGAGGGAATGTGGAGATTTTTAGTAGACCAAACGGACTAGGCTCCCTCTGAAGCCCCTTGAAATAAACCATTCCTCAATTTTTATTTACTAGTTATTTATTATATTAATTTATTCCAGGGTAAAATTAACTTTCTCCTTAAGTTACAATGCACAATATAAGAATTATATAGCCTTTAGTGATTAACAACTCCTAACACAATACCAAAGGTTTGCTAGAATGTCAAGCAAAGAAGTCACTTGCACACTGCAATTAGGAGTGTAGATTTATGCACTCACTTTGGAAAACAACATTGTATCCATATGAAAATATCAAAGAAATGATAAATGCAAAATTCAGGTGTTGGTTATCTCTTAGGTGATTTACTGAATATCAGCCTAGGGAGTTAAAAGCAAGGTCTAATTTTAAATTGGTTAATTGGTGTCCAGGAGTTTGCTTTAATATTACTCTTAATATCCTGTGTGTATATGTACATATTTCACAATAAAATAACAATACCTTGTCAAAATGAAAATAATCATTCCAAGCTAAACCTGTGTAGATGTATTTTATATAAAAGCAGTAATTTTTATGGTTTCTGGCCAATATTTCTATTTTAAAGAAAAAAAGGAAGAGCCAGTACCTTGGTATAAAGGCAAATCTATTTCCTATGTAAAGATGAGGAAAAAAGTCTTACATAAATAAGAGAAAAATATTATTTGCATATCACAATGCTTCAAAAGTGTACAGGGCCAGGGGCACATGCCAGTAACCCCAGCAAATCAAGAGGTAGAGGCAGGAGGATCACAAATTTCAGGCCAGAGGCAGCCTATGTAACTTAGCAAGATCCTGACTCAAACTAAAATTTTTTTTTCTTAAAAATGATCTGGGGGTGCATCCCAGTGATAGAGCACTAGCAAAGTATGCATGAGGCTCTTTATTCAGGCCCCCAGTATCACACACACACACACACACACACACACACACACACACACACACACGAAGTTCAAAAGTATACTTACTGTATACTTTTGTCAAAATCTATGGCTACAAATTTGTGTTTTCCCTTTTAAGTGCTCAGATATATATATATATATATCTCCCTGTAGGTTATGCTGTGTGAGTATAAAAATCAAGAGCAAAAGTCAGAGGAAATTGACATTTCCCTGGCCTCTGGCATCTATGTGAAACAAGTCCTGTTAGATATAATGATTAACTCTACCTGAATATGAGAATCACTAGAAAGAATTTATCAGGTCATAAATGTCAGAGGTCCTCCCTCAAAGGCTGAAATTTAATTGGTTTGGATGGGGCTGCAGAGTCAGTATTTCCTAACATATCTCCCAGGTAATCCTAATGCACTATCAGAATCCATGGTATTCAGCTTTCAATATCAGACCAACCACAGCAGCAGCACAGGTGAAATTATCAGAACTTCTCAGGTTTCACCCTGACCTGCTGAATTAGAAACTTTTGTATTCTGGCTAGAAATCTTAGTTTTAACAACCTATTAAGGAAATTTTGATGCTTGCTAAAATTTAAGAACCACAACATTATTTTTAAAGGTATCTCTTTGGTGTCCTTTTCCTATTTCATTCCTTAACGGGGGAGTAATATTTTATCAGACTAGAGTTTAGCTCACTGGGTAAAGTGTTTTTCTGCCTTCCCTTAGGCCTGGGTTCAATCGCCAGCACTGCAAAAAACAAGAGAAGGACCTGGCAGCCAACTCCAGAAACAATCCTGAAACAGTCTGCCATTGAAAACCCTTTGGATGGCAGAGAAGCAGTGACATAGTGTCAGGCATAGCACAGTTTTGGGAATTGTTTCATTCTTTTGTGGCTATGAGTTGGACCAACTCAAGGGCACCTAACAACAACAACAACAACAACAACAACAATGATCTATCAAATTGGAAGCTTTGAGAGAAGGAACTGAGCCAGCTAACCAAATTGGGCTTATCTTTTTGGTGTTCAACCTGTTTATGTAAGGTTGCATTATAGTCTTGTCTCTTGCAATGTAATTTGTAGTTAGCAATATGTCATATATTTAAATTTGGGGTGAAATATCAAAAAGTAGATTGGGCTATAGATACAAAATTTTCTAATTAGCTGTATCAGATTTTATTGGATATTTTTATCTTTATATACCTGCTTCTTGTGTTTTAATTACAAAATTTCCAATAAAAGGGAAAGGAAAGCAGAAAAATTGCATTTATTTGCCCCTACATAGAGGGTTTCTTGATAGGGTCGTTCACTGGTTTGTGGGGCAATGGAGCCACATCAAACGAAGAATGCTTTACCAAATAATAATAAATAGCACACATGAGGGCAGGGACACCTTTGAAACCACTAGTAAGAGCTTCAAGTTAACAGATGGAAAAGGTCTCATCAAGCTGATATGGTAGAAAAGGGAGATGGAGAGAGAACAGGAAAACAAATCATAGTCAAGGGGAGGAAGCCAAGTAAGACGATATTGAAAAATGTAAAGGGCTGGCTTTGAGACTCATTCCAGAGATGAGTATCCCTTGGAATATGGTTTAGGGAGCAAGATGCAGATTCTAAAGGAGGAAGCATTGTTTAAACTCTTCCTACTCACTGTTGCACCTAACAAAAACAACATTTACTGTCTACTGAATGTTGTGAAGTAGATTTAAAAACCTGGATGTATCTTGGTTCTGACATTTCCTGTGTGATCATTTTCTCACCCAGGCAGACAAACATCGCATGTTTGTTCTGGCATTTTTACTATAGCTAACTGAGTATCATGTGTATATTTTAATATGTATTTCTTTGATGATTAAATAATTGAGGTTTAATCACTTTGTCAGTTTATGTCTTCTTTTATGAAGAAAAGATCTTTTGCCAATTTTCTATTGCCTCAGCCACTGCTTTGCAAAATTAATTTATTTTTCATTTTATAAAATGTATGAATATTCTTGTAACAAAAATTAAATATTAATATCATTCCCAATACTGTTTCCCACCATTTTATCACTTTGGTGTATGTTTTTCAGACATTTTCTATGTAAACATATATATTCCTACGAACGGATAGTTTTATTGTAACTGTGATTGTACACATAGGGTATCATACTCTGTGCTGATCGGCAAGTTGCTTTTTTCCATTCAACAGTATGCCTTGAACTTTCCACATCAGCACATAAAGATATGCAACTATTTTAACAGCTCTATAATAGTATATTGAAGGATAATTTACAGATATCTAAGGTTTATGACATTTTGCTCTTATAAACAATGCTGAGAAGCATATTGTTCTGAGTGTACCCTCGAACATATTTTTGAGCTTTACTCTTGGGGAAGTACTAGAGAATTGCTGTGTCATATTATTTTTGTTAGGTGCCATCGAGCAGATCCAACTCATTGGGACCCTATATACAACAGAAAGAAACACTCCCTGGCTGATTGTTTCAGGATCGTTTTGGGGAGCAGGCTGCTAAGTCCTTCTCCCATTTTTGCAGTGGTGGGGATCAAACCCAAGGCTTCAGAGAGTGCAGAGCAGCACTCTACCAACTGAGCTAACCCTCTGCCACCATGTTATATAGAACAGGAATATTAATTTTCAAAGACATTATCAAATAATCCTCCAAGTAGATTGTGCAAATTTGCATTTGCACCATAAGTATTATTTTGTACATATTTTCCATATACTCAACACCACTGATTTATTGAATATTTACTTTTAAAATTGGTAAATAGTGTTCATATATGTGACTTAATTCAATCAAATGAGCAATATTAACAGCTACAGTTAAAACAGTGTATTTGATGAAAACTTTACATACTTCAAATATATTATGAAGATATGATTGGCTGATGGAGTAGAAAAAAAGAAAATTAAAAGTCAAGAAAGACCCTCAACAACCCTTAACATACATGCATTAATGGACCAGCATTGGAAACAAATGTTTTAAAGGAATCATTTTATTTGAAGAGTTATACCCACCATGTTACAAATGCAAAATAATGAAAACAATAAGTATTAAAAAAAAAACAGTTACAGAATCTTAGTTTACTCATACTTTCAGAGCTAAATTCTTTCAACGTGCATTCATCTTGGATGGCAGTACTAAATTTCTACTGCTCTGGAGAGTTGTCTTTTATAACAGCACATATATATTTGATATAAGAGAAAGAAGGAGAAGAAGTATGACAGAACTAAAATTGCCTTTGTAGTTATTTGTTGGAAATTTTGCTTAAGAGTTTAAATTTTTTTAAATTAGCTGAAGTTTTCTTTGTTCTCTACCTATCTTGTAACAATTTCCTTCCTTCCCTCTTTGTTTCCCTACATTATACTATCAAAGCTGCAGATAGATCTATTTATACCTAAAACATGAACAACTGTTTTGTTACTTTGTATTTATTTTATTTTAACAGATCTACTTTGTATATGGGAGAAGGGCCTGGCAATCCACTCCCAAGGCAATCCCGAAACAGTCAGCCATTGAAAACTCTATGACCGTCGCTATGAGTCGGATACCAACTCCACAGCACCTAACAACAACAACAACTTTGTATAGTTCTATTTTTGCTATTGCTATGTATCTTGTGGATGATTTATTTAGGCTATTAAAACATTGAGAAAAGTAAGTCACAAGTACAAGTACTGTTAGCACAGATTTGTATACCATCTAGGGAAAAAGGTACCTTATCAAATTTTCTCAAGTGTCCACTCTGAAAGACATATATTGGTTGTGAAAAAAGGTTGTTGATGTTGTTAGGTGCCGTCGAGTTGATATCTGACTCATAGCGACCCTCATAGGGTTTTCAATGGCTGAGTGCTTCCGGATTGCCTTGGGAGTGGATTGCCAGGCCCTTCTCCCATTTTTGCGGTGCTGGGAATTGAACTGGGAGCCTCAGAGACTGCAGCGCAGTACTCTACCAACTGAGCTAAATCCCATCATATTTCCTGCTGTTGCCATAAAGTACAGTCTTAAACACTCATTTATTTGTACTGAATCTATATTCATCACTGATCCTTTTACTAATTTAGAATTCCATGTAAATTGCTTATGCGGAAGAAGTTTTCCTAGACTAACATGACTACACAGCAGACTTAGTAAATTAAACTAATATTTTTTTTAATTTATTAGATCCTTTAGAATTTTGTTAAGTATAATCCAGGACATTGGAGCCTAATCAAATCTACTGAACTGATGGTATTGAATTCCTGCCCAAAGATAAATTTGTAATCAAAGTCAAAGAGAGAATATGAAATCATTTAAGGAACTTCTTGTACAGGTTTTAAAATATGTGTACTTGAAAATATCCATTTCAACCTTCTTGAATTTATTCTTATGCACATTTACCCTTGAATTTCAGTAATTTATATCTATTCTATTATCAAAATGTTTAGAATATGATAGATGGTTAATAAATGTTCCCAATTCATAATTGAGTTAATGATGCATTTGTGAAAATAAAGGACAGGGAATTTTGTATAGATTGTCACAACTTAAAGGCAAAAGGCTTTTCTTAACAGCACAAAATCACTCACCTCTCTGTCTTTATTTCATACATCATTTCTTTGCATACAATTCCCTAAATACATCAAGATTTCTTTGTGCCTCAGCCTTTTAACTTCTATGTGTTCAGCCTGGATACTTCCCTTTTTGTACTCACATAGCTAGTGTTGGCTGATTGACCTTTTTCTTTCCAATAATTTAAGCTTATAGTCAGATCAAATTTTCAGAAAGGCCAACACATGCAAAAGAGCTCCAATCTCTACCTGCTACTCTTACTGACATGTATTTTTGTATTGCTAAACTGTAAATTTCTTTATTTATTTACTATTTTTTAACTTATTACATTTAGTGTACACTTTTTAAAAATTCTCTATGCTTAACCCCTCTCATATGTAGAAATATAAAGGACCTTGTCTATCTTGCTTCCCATGATCACCTTAGGGCCTGGAAGATTCCTTGGCAAATGGCTGAAACTGGAAGCAAGTGTGCTAAATAAGTAATTGAGTGGAAGTACGCACTATTTGTCTCCTCAACACTTGGAGAGACTTATGCTAGATTCCTGACTATGCTGGATCCTATAAAATTTGAATATCTGGACAGCAGATCCAGGGATCCCCACATTCACACCCTCCCAAATAGACTTTACAGATATAAGTTTCAGAACCATTTTTCTTTAAAGCAGCACTCCTAAAATTGTGATCCAAGGATCAACAGCAAGAAAATCACCAGAGAACATATTAAAAATGCAAATTATCTCACTTCAACCCATATCTACTAAATGAATCACAAACTCAGTGGGAGGGCACCACCAATCTGATTTAACAATCCCTCCAGGTGATGCTAAAGTCTGAGAACCACTTCCTAAATATAGAGCTAGTCTTTCACCAAAGACAGCTGTTTCTAACTAGCTACCAACTGTAATAAAAATTAGCAATATTTTTCCACTAGGTAAAACATTAAAACATGAGATAAATCATTGATCATAACCTTCTAAAATATGCTAGTTGAGGAGAGAAATGTTAGGCTGAATTTCCTGGGAAGCCTATTAAAAACAAACATAACATTTTAAAATCACAACCAGTCCTAAAAATTAATACTACTCATTTGAATATATAAATCATGTCTTCTGGCCTGATGCCTCTAATCCCAGCAACTCCTGAGACTGAGGCAGGAGGAATATGAGTTCAAAGCCAGAGGCAGCCTGAGAAATTTAGCAAGACCCTGTTTCAAAGTAAAAAATAAAAAATAGACTTGGAGTACAGCCCAGTGGTGGAACACTTACAAACCATGTGCAAAGGCAAAGCCTTGGATTCACCCTCAATTGCACAAAACAAAAGGCTTCTTCCTTATAGTTTTGTGTTTTTTTTTAAATGTGTGTATTAGAAAATAGGGGAGTATATGTAGTATGAGGTGTATAAAATATGGAAGTTATTTTTTTCTTAAAATTCTCGAGTTCCAGTACAGATATTGTAGTTAAATGCTTTTTCTTCTTGCTTGCTTGTTTTTTTTCTCCTATGTTCCTTAATTTAATCAATATATTTATGAAGATGGTGGAAAATTTTAAGTAGCATGAGGGTTTTTTCCCCCCTCTATTTTTCTTCTAGTCATCATCCACTTTGGCATGTTACAATGCAATTTCCCTCTCTAGGAGACAGCTACAATGTATTTGTCTTTGTAAACTAAATCAAATGCTGCCTGCTACAGTCTCACCTCAAGATCATAGGCTGAGAGGGTTGCCAAGGAGAAAGCAGCACAAGCCTGGTTGGCTCTGTTTTGTTCTGTAATCATAATTGCAGCTTTTCTTAATTGAGGCCTGTGAAATCTGCAGCAGTTTTTAACTCCCCTTTTCTTTTATAGACTTAATAAAAGGTCAAACTCTTTCAAAATGAGAACTTATTCCTCTTTTATACCCCTGCCTGCCCTACGGAAATCTGCTTGAATCCTCTGAATTATTGCTTGATTGCTATTCAGGCAAGGAGAGACTACCTGATAGGATATGTAAGAAATATAATGAAAAAATTTCAATTATCAAAATTTCCCTTAATATACATTGAAAATGTATGTTCAACGCTTTCTAACACTTTGAAAGAATGGAACATTTTCTTTTTAAAGAAAAATTCATTGCTTTGAACTGGTCAGTTAGAATTTTCTTTGTAATAATCAGAAGCACATTTTTCTAATTCTTCTAACCAGAACAATTTAATGGTCTACTGAAAAATCATTGTGTTACTTGAGATATTGCTAACTTAAATACCTTAAATATTTCACTCACTTATCTAAAGTGAAGAAAAGCACATTCACAATTTGCAAGTAATCACTTATGAAATGTTTTTTTTTTATTTTAAAGTATCTCAGGCATACAAATGTTTAAAAAATAATTAGAATGAATATTTAAATGAACTTTGGTTTCTTATTCAAAAAAATCTAACTCTAGTGGAGTGTTATTTAGGATACTTAAATTTTAGGAGCTTTATTAAAGTAAATGAGGCATCTATACTAGATTTAGATACTAATATTACTTTGGGATAATTTTATGAATATAAAAAACTAAACTGATACAGATTTCCTCCTCTCCCCACCTCACAGTAGCACACACATACAATTTTTTTAAATGGGCATATATAGCTGGACTTGTCCATGAACAAGCAATGATAAAAAACATAGAATAAAGACAAATTGGTAGCCCATGGTTAGTCTAGTCTAAGAAATTATTCTATTTTCTGATGCTAACTTTCCAATGACCACAAAGAAATAGAAAACATGATTAATCTGTGAAGGAAAATCAGCTTAAAACTGTCTACCTGCATAAAGCTCAAAACAAAATGGATGTTTGAAAATCTCTAAGAAAAAAGAGAAATGCCACCTTTGAAAATCTGAAATCTTATGTTTAGACCACTGTAGTTTGTTACTTGTGGATTATAATCTGAAAAGCGGAGAACAGAAACCCAAGAAATACTCATTAAAAAATTGAACAGTTTCATAGATTTTCATAAGATCGCCAAAGAAGCAAAAAATCCCTCTACATCAAGACCACTTTCAAAGCCAAATCAGAGGAGAATCATAGACCAAAGAATCACTATGTACAATGACATCAAATTTTAAAATATGTACACAACACAAACAAAAAGAACAATAAAAACAAAGAAGGAAATCCTACATAAGTGAAAATCCATACGTCATATAAGTTTCAGGAATCTTAGGGGAAAAATAACCTGAAAAATAATATAAAATTAGTATGTCCAAAATGAATACACAAAGGATGAGTTAGGGACCCTAAGAAAATAATAAGCAAAAATCAATGCAAATATTAGAGGGAAAAATTAACAAATACAGCTTCTAAAAATAAACATCATCATTGAAATTAATAATGCATATGACAGATGAAAAAGTGGATTAGACCATTGGATAGTTTAAATCTGGAAGGAAAACTTGGAATGCAAGCATAGACTTACAGTGATAGAAAAAGTGACAGTTTATGGAACATAAAACAAAGAACCATTGTATATCTAGTTGGTGTCTTAAGAAGAAAGAGAAAGATAATTTGAAGTGATAGTGTAGCTGAAAAGTTTCTGGGTTGAAGAAAGATGTGACTGTTTTAGGAACACAATGAATTTTCAACTTGTGATGAAATAACATAAAGGACAAATTGCAAACCTTAAAAAACAGAAAGAACAATTTCTGTGAAAGGAAAAGCATTGAGACAGATGCTAGACTTTTCTTCAATAATAATTTCCAGGAAATGAAGGATATTGTCTTCAGAAAACCAAAATGGGAAAGAGAACCAAAAGACCTAGATTTCTTTTTCAGTAAAATATTTATTAAAAATTAAATATATTAACACAGTTCTTAAATCTTATATTATTTGAGTAAAGCATAGTTACAAAGCTATACTTATAGAAAAGGTCATAGTTCTGTGACATGATTCTATTGTCTTTAAAAGTAATTATTTTTATGCAGCTAAAAAATAATAAAAGAAAATATAATGTTCGTGAATTGGAGAAAATGATGTTAATAGCAGCTTATTTTGCACAAATATTTGTGCATACATACATATATAATGTGTTCCTAATTTTCTGCTAGCTATTTACAACATGGCAAGTTCGGCATAAAGAATCTCCATGGAAAAATCATAAAGCCATGGGTAATA
>VMDO01015654.1:0-50468 GCA_007922755.1 Pedetes capensis
CACAGGAGGAAAAGCAATAGGTCTGGTGACATTCTCTACCACAATATCCCTCACATGGCCAAAGGAAGAGGGGAAGAGGCGGAGAAGAAAGAATAAATCTGACTAGAGTTGGATGTGTCTGGGGAAAAATATTATTTCTATTGCATTTTTTATTTCCTTCATTTGTTATATATTTCTTATATGTTGTATCTCCAAAAGTTCATTTTTATTTTCTTTTAAAATTGATTTTTTTGGGGAGGGCACGTTACTAGGGGTTGAACCCAGGGCCTGGCACTTGTATGCTTTGCAAGTGCTGTATCACTAAGCTGCACCCTCAGCTCTTTTTTTTTTTTTTTTTTTTAACCTTTTGAAACAGAGTCTCGCTAAATTATGCAGATTGCCTATGGTCTCGAACTTGTGATCCTCCTGCCTCTGCCTCCTGAGTCGCTGGGGTTACAGGCATGTGCCACCACACACGGCTCCTTAAAATTGACTTTAAACAAATGTTAGTACAGAAATGAAAATGATAACACTCAGCTGGTTAGAATGTAAAGTTATGGAAACTTACTAAAGGGAAACTTGTTCATAAGAATTAAAAAACTTAAAAGGAATCCAGCAATTCTACTTCTATAATTTTATCCTGGTGAAATAAGCAGGTAATATAAACAGATGTATATACAAATATATTGATCATAACATTGCTTATAGTGGTGAAACAACTTCATGACATAAATATCCAGCAATTGGAGGTAAAATAAAATAATGAATAATAAAATGTCACATAGCCATGAATGATGCCATAGATGTCTATTTAGTAATATATTCCTTATATATTAAGTGAAAATAGTTAATAAACCTCTATGTCTAGAATATTCCCTTTTGATTTTTCAAAAAATGATTTTACATACACGTATACCATGTGTATAGATTGTTGTTGTTGTTGTTAGGTACCATCGAGTCAGTGTCCAATTCATAGCTACTGTACGTACAACAGAAGAAACACTATTGTGCTTCTCTGCTGTTCATAGTGTTTTCAATAGCTGATTGTTTTTTCCCAAGCTTATGGCACCTGGTATTCACAGGCGGTCTCCCCTCCAAGTACTAGCCAGGCCCAACCCTGCTTAGCTCCTGAGATCTGAAGGGATCGGACACTACAATGGGATGGCTGCAGGCTATATGTATGTATATTATATATATTTGCATGATTTTATATCTAATTTTTTTCTTCTGGCCTTCTAAAGCTGGATGATTTTTTTCTCCCTTGTTTGTCTATGTTTTCCATGTAAACAGGTGATAGTTATCTAAGAAAGAAATCTTTCTTATTTAAAAAAAAAACCTAATATTTAAAACAAAAGCATAGAGTTTTAACCCATAGACATCTCAAAGAAAAAAGCAAAGCAAAAAATAACCTGGTTACCCACACTGGCTTGGATAATGTGCCACAACCTGTATCTTGCAGATGGCCCTTGCCTGAGTAGCTGGGGGAGCCCAGGTTGGGGTGTGAGTGAGGTGTGTGCCATGTTCCCCAAGAAGGCCCTTGTCTTAGCTTGGGGCTGAAGGCAGTTGGAGAGTCCATGCATAGTTGCTGTTCATTCCTCACCTCCCTCACTCTAACAATGGTCTGCTTTCTTTCCTCTGAGTAGGAAACCTGCAGAGGCAGCTGGCTTGGGATATTTTGTGTAGGCATGTGAGTTATATGCAAATCACATGCAAAATCTCTCAGAAACCTTTCTCAGATGGTCCAAGTCAAGATTATTTCCCCAGAGTCTGTATTATGCCTAAAAACCACATAGGTACTTCTTAAATTTCTTTTTCTTAATTTCTTCCAGAATAAGTGTAGCTGCTGTCTGAAGAGGTTTCAGATTTTAAGTTCATTATTCTTTTTGGAATTACCAATGCATGACTGCCTACAAAAATTAAATTATTTTCAAAGACAGCATAGTTTTTCACCACAATTAAACTCAAAGTAAGTGAAGAGCCCAAACACAACAATTTCCTCTAAGAATGAACATTCTTTGAAGGTCAAATAACATGCTGTATGGATTTATAGCAGCTGAAAAATGAGGGAAAAATTTTTAATCACTCTCAGTGTGAAGAATAGTGATCTTGTTGGGCATGGTGGTGCATACCTCTAATCCCAGGAGGGAGGCTGAGGCAGGAGGATCAACAGTTTGAGGCCAGAGGCAGCCTGTGTAACTTAGTGAGACACTGTCTGAAAATTAAAACATAAAAAATGGGTTTGGAGGTGGCACCCAGTGGCAGAGCACTTACAAAGTTTGTGTGAGGTCCTGGATTCAACTCTCAAGTACTACTAAAAAGAAAGAAAAAGAGGAGGGGGGGAACGAAATGTGATCTTATAAACTATAGATTTCTCTTGGAAAAATCACGCATATCTGTCACCTGTGCATATACAAACACACTTCTCAAAATTCAACAGCATCTATTCAAATTATAGTAGTTACAACCATTTACAAGTTAATTCAAAGTAACATACTTTAAAAAGATGTTTCCTACAATCAAAATTCAAAGCCAATCTTGGCTAAAAGTCAAAATTGTATTCAATCAGTATGTTGTTGTTGTTGTTGTTGTTAGGTGCCCTTGAATTGGGTCCAACTCATAACAACCCTATGTACAACAGGTGAAACACTCCCGACACTGTGTCATGCCCGACACTATTGTCAGTGCTTCTCTACTATTGATAGGGTTTTCAATGATTGATTGTTTCAGGAGTGGGATGCCAGGTCCTTCTTCCTAGCCTGCTGTACCTGGTATTCCTAAGTGGTCTCCCATCCAAGGACTAACCAGGCTGGCCCTGCTTAGCTTCTGAAATCAGGTAGTATCAGATGCTAGGGAGCTATGGCTGCAGACAAAATTTGGATAACATCCCACTATGAAAATTTGTTGTTGTTGTTAGGTTTCATCAAGTCCAGTGCAACTCATATCACTATGTACAACAGATGAAGCATTCCCAAGTACTGTGCCACGCCCAACACTATTGTCAGCGTTTCTCTGCTATTGATAGGGTTTTCAATGACAGATTGTTTCACGAGTGGGCTGTCAGGTCCTTCTCCCCAGCCTACAGTACATGGTGTTCCCAAGAGGCCTTCTATCCAGGTACTAACCAGGACTGACCCTGCTTAGCTTCCAAGATCTGATGGGATTCGATGCCAGGGTGGTACGGCTGCAGGCTCAATCAGTACAGCCTTCAGAAAATTATTGTGAAACTCAGAGAAAAACAAGATGTACCATGTCACTTTATTTTCTAAATTTTAACACCCTTTACTTGCCTGGTCTGACTTTTTGGTTTTGCAAAAGCAGGTTGAGAAAGAGGCAATGCTGATAATCATGTAACTCATTTTGATTTTATTGATAAGCAATAAGTTAAGAAATCTCTTTCCAGACAGAGGATAAGATAACCCTCATAATCATGCAGGATTTGACTAGGCAGTAGGAGGGAATTAGTCCCTGAAGAGTGAGGAAATGAAGTGCCAAAGTTGGGACAAAAGGCCCAGGAAAGAGACTAAGATCAGTGGTAGGACCATTGCCTCCTTCATGATTTCCTTGGTATCCTCTAGCTGCATGTTTCCATAAGCAATTGTCTTGCTCAGGTACAGCCTCTGTCATCACAAAGGATATCAGGATCAAACTAAAAGGAGTCCTCTGGGGTAGCCCTACCTCATACCTCAACACTGCTGGCTCTCTTGAGACTGCTGTCTCCTGTCATTGGCAACTTCCTTTGAGTGACCCTTCTAAATGCTGGTCATTTCTCCTGACTCACTATTCCCAGCATCTCACTTAGTTGGCTCCATTCTTTGTTAAAAAAAAAAAAATCCTTAGTTATTCTGGGACTTCCATCCTCAAATGTGGCCCTGGGCTGGTTGCCAGTGGAAGTGGTGCTTTTCCACCACTGAACTCAGGCCATGTGAGAGGTGAGTTCACTGTACTGGGCAGAAAAAGGATAAAAGGCCATGCAGTAGAGCATGCCTTGAGTCTCAGCAACTCAAGAGGCAGAGGCAGGAAGGTCACAGGTTCAAGGCCAGAGGCAGCCTCCATAACCCAATGAGACCCTGTCAATTTAAGAAAATTTTTAAAAAGGGGGCGAGTAGTGCAGCTCAATGACAGAGCACTTACAAAGTATGTGTGAGGCCCTGGTTTCAGCCCCTCAGTACATAAAGAAAGAAAGAAAGAAAGAAAGAAAGAAAGAAAGAAAGAAGAAAGAAAGGATAGGAGTGATTCATTGATCTCACCTTAGAACTACCCTAGAATAGTGTTGGGATCAGTGTAAGCAGCTTAACATGGTAGACTTTGATCAATGATAATCAGAGGTGGGAAAAAGAAAAGAGTAAAACTTGGCAACTGAAGCTTATTCTGTTTTGAATCTGATAGCAGCTATAGCCAGATGTTTTCTTATACACTTATTCACCTTCTCACTCATTCATTTCACTCACCTTCCCATTCTCTCCTTTCAGTACAACCCTTATCCTCCAACACTCACCTGTTTTGCTCACCATCCTGATTCTCCCACCTAGCAATCATTGATCCTATTAGATGCCCTTGAACTCTCCCACTGTTTCGCCATGCATCATGGCTAGGTGTGGAATGTCTCTCAGGTTTGTGGCCTTGTTTTCTTTCACCTTTAGAATATGCTTTTCTGTAAACAAACAGGTTCTTTGGTCAACCTGTATGTCTATATTGTTGCATAATGTAAAGTGCGGGTATATGCACCTTTATTGTGTGGATTGTGGTTTAACTCTGCCATCTTTATATAGATGCATAGATTGTATGTATAGAGGGCTGTACATATCAAGAACTCATGGTGTTTCTCTGGGTATCTTGTTAAGCTATCTGGGTTGTATTTATGTGTAAATCTGTATCTATATACATCTGTATGTGTGTCTCAAGGCCCATGCAATAGGTTCCTATAAAGTATGACCATTTGCCTCCAAATCTCCCCACCTATCAATGTTAACTTCTTTTTTCTTTGATTGTTTTTATTGTGTAAAAACCACATGTAACATAGTCTTCCATCTTAACCACTTTTAAGTGTACAATTCAGTGGCATTAATTGCATTCACATTATTGGGGGAAAAGCCACCACTATTTAGTTATTGCAGCTTGAGTTATTTTGAACCCAGATCTAGACAATCAGGTATAAGCCAAAGATTTTGGATGGAGATTTTAGGAGAGATCTTTAAAATGGAGCTGATAGTCAGCAAATGCCTTTTGCCCTTCACATTTTGCCCTTCTATGGACTGGATTAAAGATGTAATTCCAGAGATGGAGTTTTTGTTGTTGTTAGGTGCTGTTGAGTCGTGTCTGACTCATAGTGACCCTCATAGGGGTTTCAATGGCTGACTGTTTTGGGATTACCTCGGGAGTGGATTGCCACATCCTTCTCCCATTTTTGCAGTGCTGGGAATCTAACTCAGGACCTCAGAAACTACAAAGCAGTGCTCTACCAACTGAGCTAAATCCCAGCCTGGAGGCGGAGGAGCCCCATCATAACCATAGACAACCAAGAGGGACGAGTCAAGAGACCACTGAGATTTCAACCCCAGCAGCTCTGCCCTGCTGCTCACTATCACTTACCTCTGATATTTTATTACATAAAAAAGCACATATTTGATTAAAGGAGTCTCCTTTGCCAGTAGCACAACTCAATTCTTACCTAATACCAAAGCTGTTGGAGCTCCCTAACATCATTTGAAGAAGTGGATTTCTATGTCTCTCATGACAATTGGATTTTGAGTAATATTATGGAGGAATTCTGAGTAACCAAGATAATGGCAGTGGTATGTCTGGATTTCCTACATCCCCCACTCAAAATCATAAAGATGATCAAAGGAAACTATATAAAATGCACCTCTTTCACCACACTAGAAGACATAGAATGTTCAAATTTTAAATAAACAGGAAACCCTAGCAAGTTGCCTCCCACACTCCTGCTGCTTGTCCTTGAGGGAAACAAAGTCATTTGGGAGAAAACCAAATAGAGTATTGAAGAGCGGAGCTAGTAATAGTAGACCTAAAATTGATCTAAAGCAACCCCAGAAAGAGGAACTTGGACAGTACTAAGAAAGTGCATGGGTTGATAAGAGCATTTACTGCTAGTCAGCAGCACAGAGAGGTGGCATTGGAAGGATAAGGAGACTGGGTGAAAAGGGTCAAAAAGAAAGCAGAGGAGACCTCTGCAAATTTTCAATGAAGAGAAAACTATAGAACCTGGAAGATATATTTCTCTTCCAAAAGTAAAAGAAATTCAAATCCTTCTCCCTTTGTTGACCTTTCATAATAAATAAATAAATAAATAATTCCTCTTTAAAAAGAAAGAAAATGAAAGAAATCAGACTTTGCTACACTGACAGAAGAGGGCGATCTTGAACTAGGAATCTTGTAACCACCCCAAACCTCTAGATCTGCGCAGAAATGTGCAAATCAATCTTCATCTAAGCAAGATTACTAAACTAAAAACCAAAGGAAACCAAACAATTCAAGTAGGAAAGTTACTACCCTAAATAATGGCATCCAAGCTGAATTATATGTCCTCATATGAGTGTTTAGGAACATAAAAAAACACCTGGAATCACAAATTCAGAGACTAAGTACTCAAACAGCAGTTGGGAAGGAATGAATAGAGAGATGGTTGAACTCAGAAAATACATAGAAGGAAAAAAATAGAAAACACATTATATTGTATTAAGATTTTGGATAAAATATACTAAGACTTTTATATACGTATGTACTGAGAGACATATATGTGCACATCATCTTTCAAGACACATTCAAATGAGTTCTTCACTATGTAGCTTTTTGGAGTTCATCTCATGTACATGGCCTTTGGGCCATGCAATAAATGGTGTCTGCAATAAATGGTGCTATTTTATTAGCATGATTATTGGAAATTGATTGGATGAAAACAGCAAATGAGGGGAAGGAGTCCTATGTAAAATGTCTGGAGCAAAAAGTTTGTTTAACTCTATTGTTCACCAGGCCAGTGGCTTTATAATGAGGAGACGGATTCAAGGTAGTTTACATGAAAGCCCAGGTTCTCCAAAGCCAGTGAGTAACAGAGAAGACATGCGGTAATCCTTCCTCTCCTTCTCTTCTTCTTCCATGCTCTTTCAAGGGACAAGGAGTGTCTTCTCAGAGAAGCCACCTTCTAGCACACTACAGATCCTTTCACCTCCCTTTCAGCAGAATCTTCTTTTTCAGATTCATTCTCCCTTTTCCTGACTCATTCCCCTAGACAAAAACTGCCCATCATACTCATCCTAAAAATCAAATGAACTAAACCACTTTCCCTTGATTCTGTCACCTCTAATTTTCCTCTTACTATTATTGTTGTTAAGTGCTGTAGAGTCAGTGTCCGACAAAGAAAAAGTATTGTTAGTGCTTCTCTGCTATTCATAGGGTTTTCAATGGCTGATTGAATTTTGGGAGTGGGTTGCTGGGTCCTTCTACCAAGCCTATAATATCTGGTGTTTCCAGGTGGTCTCCCGTCCAAGTACTAACTAGGCCTGACCCTGCTTAGCTTCTGAGCTCTGACAGATGCCACAGTGGTACGATTGCAGGCCCTTTTTCCATTACACTTCAGTAAGTGCTGTATACCAACCATCAGCTCCCTCTTCTGACTCATGACTCACCCCCCCACCAGACAATTTTTTAATCTGTTTCCTCCTTCTCTCCTGAAGCTACATGCTCAGAAACCACTGGCCGCTATGTTTTAGACATTCTTATCCCTTGTCTTCTTGGAGCCACAATCTCTTTTCTCCAATCAATTTCACAGATAACTCATTTTCTTTTTCTGGTTTCTCTTCCTCCCTCTTAAATGAAGTCTTTCCCTAAAGTTCTCTTATAGCCTTTTCTTTCTGTTCTCACAGCTGCAAACTGAAAATATAGTCATGTGTTGCTTAAACACAGGGACACATCCATCATTAAGTGACTTCATCATCAGGCAAACATTATAGTGTGTACTTATACAAACCTATATGGAATCTCCCATGTGTCTGTCAGCTTGTTGTGCTGTGGGGGTTGCGTGTTGCTGGAATGCTGAAAGCTATGCCACTGGTATTTCAGATATTAGCAGGGCCACCTATGGTGGACAGATTTCAGCTGAGCTTCCAGACTAAGACAGACTAGGGAGAAGGACTCTGCAGCCCATTCCCAAAACAATTAGCCATTGAAACTCCCATGGGTATCAGAGAAGCATTGTCAAATGTAGTCCTGGAAAATGAGTTTCCCACACCCCCGAGCTGGAAGGCATTCAAGAAAGGACTAGGGAAGTGTTGCCTCCTCAAAATAG
The DNA here is from genome assembly GCA_007922755.1 of Pedetes capensis. Lineage (NCBI taxonomy): Eukaryota > Metazoa > Chordata > Mammalia > Rodentia > Pedetidae > Pedetes > Pedetes capensis. The sequence continues at coordinate 8,282 of VMDO01015654.1, forward strand.
CATTGACCTTACTGATGGGTATGGAGTAAAACCACTGGGATGTCCTTTTGCTGATGTGGCATGACTAAAAATGAGAAGAAACATTAGTGACTGCAACAATGGGCTAAAACATGAAAAGATCATGTGCACAGATGGCACAGCATTACATAGTGTTTTGTTCTGCTGTACTTAGGATTGTTATGTGTTGGATCCAACTTGATAGCACCTAACAACAGCATACTTTTATATATGGGCAGCACAGTAAGTTTATTTACACAAGCATCATCACACACATATGAGCAATGCATCGCACCACAACATTTTGCCAGCTACAATGTCTCTAGACAATAGAAACTTTTCAACTCCATTACAATCTGATGAGGGCACTGTCATATGTTCAGCCCATCGTTGACCAAAATGTCATTATGTGATGCACAACTGTATACATTTTGAGGCCCACCTGCTTCTCTCACATGATCTGCTGATGTCAGCCCTCAGCTCCAGGAGGCACCAGGAAGTCAATATGTCGAGAACTGAACTCTGCACCCTCTTTTATGTTCTATACCTCTTCTCCATGTCCAACTCAGCTTTGTCTTCCGGACCAAGTCTCATGCAGATTCAACTCAGAATATTTTTTGGATGTTTAGCATGTGCAGGCACTGGCCATGGGGCTGAAGATCTGAGTTGTTGTTGTTGTTAGATGCGGTCGAGTCATATCATAGTGACCCTTATAGGGTTTTTAATGGCTGATGGTTTCGGAATTGCCTCGGGATTGGGTTGCCACATCCTTCTCCCGTTTCTGTGGTGCTGGGAATCAAACTCAGGACCTCAGAGACTGCAGAGCAGCATTCTACCAACTGAGCTAAATCCCAGCCTGAAGATCTGAGTAGGACTTAGTTAATACTTGTACTTATGGACTCCGTGAAAAGTCCTGTCCAACCAGCAGACCCCACTTTCCTGGCATTCCCACCATCATCCTTTTTATTCCCACTGTCACCCTCCTATTGCCAGCCAGCATTACCACTTTCTCAGACTAACACTCCCTTCAGAGCTTTACCCAGGACTGTCTGATCAAATGGAGTTCATCTCTGTTCTTACTCATTTCATACCTACTCCTGTTTCTAGCTCCCCTCTACCTGGAACACTTTCCTCTCATCTTCCCATGCTGCATCTTCTTAGTCCTTTAAGGCCCATGTCAAATCCCAGGCTCTCTTTGATGTTTCCCCTGCCTTCCTGAGTCACAAGCTATGTCTTCTTTCTCTGAACACATTCATATTTGCTTTCACAGTCATCTCTCCTGCCCAAGCTGATAGCTCCATAAATTAGGATTAGAGTGTAGAATATACCAGAGCCAGGTTCCACGGTGCAGGCTATAGTTCCAGCTTCTTGGGAAGCTAAGGCAGGAAGGTTGCAGTTTTGAGGCCAGAGACAGCCTGTGCAGCTTGGTAAGACACTGTCTCAAAAATAAAAAAAAAAAAAATAAAAGGAGATGGAGGGATGGGGGTGCGGGTTAGTGGTAGAGCACTTGTCTAACAGACATAAGGCCCTGGGTCCAATGCCCAGCACTGAAAAAAAAAGAAAAACAAGAAAAACAAACAAACAAAAGGAATGTTGAAACTACATTTATGTGATGGAAAAATGGATTGGTGATCAATGTCAAGAGAGCCATTCCCTTATTGTTGTTGTTAGGTGCCGTCGAGTCGTGTCCGACTCATAGCAACCCTCATAGGGTTTTCAATGGCAGATTGTTTCGGGATTGCCTTGGGAGTGGGTTGCCAATTCCTTCTCTCATATTCCCTTATTATCTATGCATATTATACCTTTTTTCTTGGAGATTTGATAAACTACTGGGGAAGTGGAATCCACTAGGACTACTAGATTTGTTTGGTGCTTAAAGAAAATAAGATGTGATTTTAAGAACCCAACATGAGCTCTCTGGACTTTAATTCATTATCTAGAGAATAGAAATATTGTATTAAGTTATCTTTAAGTCCTGTTAGAGATAAAACAGTCTAGAATTAAGTGTTCTAGGAGGTTTGACTATTTGGCATGCTGTCAACAGCCCACTCCAAAACCCACCCTCAGCTCCTCTCCTTTCCTCACCTTCTCTACAGAAGTTGGAAAAGCTACATATCCATTCTATCAGACTTCCTCACAGGCTATGGTGGCCATATGACATAGTTCTGGCCAATGCAATCTAAGCAGAACTCTATCAAGGGAAATTCTGGGAAAGCTTTTTCTTTCCACATGACAGACACAGGTACAGCTGTCATTACTCTTGCAGCTGGCAGAATTTTAAGAGGGCCCCTGATGTGCACACTCTGTATAATCCCCTTCCCTTGAGTATGGGCAGAACATTCAGATTATTACCCCCATGATTTAGTTACTAATCCGTTGACTTTAAGTCTATCAAAAGGGAGATCATTCTAAGAGGGCCTGACATAATCCAGTGAACCTCACATAAGAGACCAATTTTTGTTGACCTCTAGGAGGTAATAAGAAGCCATTCTGCCAACTGGCTTGGAGCAGGCCCAAAGAACCAAGGCCCTCAGCCCCAGGAACTCAATTCTCTCAACAACCAGTGAGTGTGAAAGAGGAACCTCAGATGACACATAGCTCTGGCTGAACCCTTGACTGCAGCTTGGCAACTTCTTAAGCAGAGCAGAGTTAACCAGTGAGCAGACTCCGGACCTCAGGCACTATGAGATGACATTTGTGTTGTTTTAAGGTGTTATGTTTGTGGTAATTTGTTATACAGTAGCAGAACACTAACACCTCCTTTGTGCCTAATCTCAAAGGTGAAGCGCCTCAAAGACCATTTTGTGATCATAAAGATCAAGTGAATCACAAAGCTCCTGTTCTTCACCATTTGCTTTTCTAAACCAAGGTTGTTGTTGTTGTTGTTAGGTGCAGTCGAGTCGGTATCCGACTCATAGCGACCCTCTGTACAATAGGGGAAACACTATTGTCAGTGCTTCTCTGCTGTTCATAGGGTTTTCAATGGCAGATTGATTTTTGGGAGGGGGTTGCCAGGTCCTTCTCCCAAGCCTACAGTATCTGGTGTTCCCAGGAGGTCTCCCATCCAAGTACTAACCAGACCCGACCCTGCTTAGCTTCGGAGATCTGACGGGATTGGATGCCACAGGGCTATGGCTGCAGGCTGAAGCTTTTCTCTAAACATTTTTAAGCCAGAAAAAAGAAATGTCTATTCGTAAAATCCAGTACAAGTTAGTAAGATTTTTTTTTTACTTGCAGTTGAAATCATTTCCAACTGATCAAGGAGACTTCCAAAGGCAGCATGAACAGATTCTTCTTTATTCACTGGAAAACATTTACAAAGAATATATAATGTTCCAGATGGGTGGGGGGGAAATCTGCCAGAAATAAAAACATCTTTGCCCTCTTAGGCTCAGAGCCTAGTGTTAGGGAGGCTGAGAGGAGGGAGAAGAAGGCAGAGAAATCAAGATATAATTAAAATACAGAGTAGTTAGGCTGGCATAGGTACAAGCAGAAGGTCTTGGGTAAGCTTAAAGAAGGGGCGCCTAGCATGGACTTTTGGGGTAGTAGGAAGGGAAGGGCTGAATTAGGAGGTTTAAGATGTGTAGCAGAATTATGAGGGAGGAGAATGAATTACTTGGAAGAAGTAGATGCAGAGAGAAGAGGTCAATTGATCAAATAATCAACACCCATCAAGCCAGATGCTACAGGAAATGCTCCAAATGCTACAGGGAAATAGAGACACATAATATCTGGTGCCTGCCTGCCCCAGGGTTTTATAACCATCCTGCTGTGGAGGCTGCCTGCACCCCTCCCTCACCTCACCACCAAGGACGAGCAGTATGAGTATTCACCCTCCCCAACCGGGGAAATGCAAAAGGCACAGGCCTGCCCTGCCGCCATAGTGCTGCCTGGCTCCCCAGATCACTGCCTTTGGCAGCTGCACCAGATGAAGCCACATCCAGGGAGCCGCTTACCAGATGGGAGAATCTGGGTCAAGGTCCTTTAGGAATGTGCTATGCACAGTGAATTCAAGAAAAGAGAAATTGAGTTGACAGGGAGGACAAGCCCTGAAGCTTTGGAAGTGAAATCTTGGAAACTGCACTCTGGGTCAAACCGTGACAGCTCTCCTGTTGGATTATGGCTCCCAAAGCCTATGAATTCACCTGGAAACTCTAGAAAGCCACTGTAAATCTCCTTTAAAAAACAAAAGTGTTGAGAGAATAAAACACGAGTCCAGGAGTGGGGCTTAGGGAAAAACACGGGAGGTAAAAAATATTGCAGGAAGTTGAGAGTAACAACAATATAAATCTTATTTCATCCACTGACATGTTTAATCATCAGTGAAGAGCAAAGTGGGTTTGAATGGCTAGAAAGAAGAGGTATCTTAGGGGCAAGGAGAACTAAATGCTTTTCCCATTTCAGAGGCTGCCTCATTTCTCAGATGCTCTGCAAGCTGCTGTTGTAATAGCAGTTATGCAGCTTGCCTGGGCCTGGGGCTTTTTATTTATTTTCAACTTTTGAAAAAGTTAGATGTACTGATATTTAATATATACACAGCAAATTCATCCTTTCTTAGTGCATGTTTTGATGAGATTGACATGTGCATGGTAGTGTAACCATGCTATAAGAAAAACTTCCCTTCTTCCCCTTTCAGTCTCACCCCCTCACAACCACTGCTTTCATTTCTGTCCCTGTTGTTTTGTCTGTTCTAGAACATCATATAAACGGAATCCCATGGTACATGTCCTGTTGTGTTTGGCTTCTTGCACTTAGCACAATGCAAGGCCAATTTTTAAAAGCTTTAGTTTTAGTGCTCTTTGCCAAGGTCATCTTTCTTTCTGATTGAAAGCTAAGGGGGCAAACACCGGTGTTCACACTGATCTTCACAGATTCACTGAAGTATGACTCTAGATCTTAAATTGAACTTGGGGAATACCAAGCAGTTTCTTTGGTAATCTATTCTGATGTGTTGGCTCAAGTTGTACTTGTATAGTGCAAATAATAATAGTAATAGTAAAAGGCTATGTAAATATTGTTCTATCGACTAGCATCTAGAAATGCCTAATTTTGTTTCAGTAAATCAAGATTATTTATAGATCTATATAATTGCCTATAGGGAATTTGCAAGTATAATTTTAAAGGCAGCAGGTGGGGTGCAGGCCATCTGTAATCCTAGAACTTGGAAAGCAGAGGCAGGAGAACTGTGAGTTCAGACCAGCCTGGCTACATAGTGAAACCATATATATATATATATATATATATATATATATATATATATATACACACACACACACACACAAAGGCTGTTGTTGTTGTTAGGTGCCATCAAGTCAGTATCTGACTCATAGCGACCCTCATCGGGTTTTCAATGGCAGACTGTTTCGGGATTGCCTTGGGAGTAGATTGCCAGGTCTTTCTCCCATTTTTGCGGTGCTGGGAATTGAACTCGGGACCTCAGAGACTGCAGCGCAGAGCTCTACCAACTGAGCTAAATCCCAGCCCATATGTGTGTGTGTGTGTGTGTGTGTGTGTGTGTGTGTGTGTGTGTGTGCGCGCGTGTGTGTGGTGATGTAATTCAGTGGAAGAGTGCTTGCCTGGCATAAGCAAAGCTCTGAGTTCTCTCCCTAGCACCAACAGAAAAAAAAAAAAAAGGCATATAATTAAATCATAGCATGTAATTGCTGAAAGGAGCTTGGTGATCATCTAACCTAGCATCATAGAATTTCATACTTGCAGTGGCCTTCAACATTATCTAAACCTTCCTTTTGAGGCAGGATAAAAAGACAGGAAAAATTGTAGGGACTGGGAAGAAAAGGGCTTCTCCCAACCTGGAGTCTGGTCTGAGTCCCATCACCTGAGAATTCCAGCACAACCAAAAAAGAAAAAAGAAAAAACAAGGTGTGGAGAGAACTACCTGCATACAACCCAGTGCTTTCCTAAGAACGTCACCAAACTAGATTATGGACTATAATTAAAGTTAACAGCCGTAGGTAATTTCCTTAAGACTAGATATAGTAGGAATTTCCTTGACTATCCCTATGAGTTGGACTGGACTGGATGGCACCAGCAACAATCACAGCAACAATCCCAATCTGGGCATTTTAACAATACTCCTTTTCCAATCTGTAAATCTATACCAGACACCTGCTGGGATCCTGTTGAACAATGTAACTTCAAAAGCCCTAAATCATACAGATACCCATTGTGGAGACACTAGGGGCAGCTGTCTATATACACCTGCACTTTACTCTGAAGCATGTGCTATTTCTTATCCTTTATCTAACAAACACAAAACTCTGCTTCACTTCTCTGCTTCATTCTGAAATTCTTTTTTGCAATGGACCAAGGGACCCAGCATCTCCCCTGAGTGGAGGTCTCAAGAAGGGGACCTCCTCAGGGCAGGTGGTAATGTTGGGGTATGGCATCCCTGAACCCCGCTGACACCATGATCTTAGCTTTGAATTTCTGTCTGGGTGGCAAACTCCAGAGCAGACAGACAGGTTACACAAGTGTGTGAAGCCAGGAAGAAGACAGTGATGGGGACCAACTAAGCTGGAGGGAGTAAAGTAGTGACTATGGTCATTCAAATGCAATCTACAAAACACCATGAAAAACCAACAAATAAGTGTGTCTTGGCTTGACTCAGTCCTTGATTCTTCATGTGGAAATATGAGTTCTAGATTGGTCTTCCCAAGCTTTCAGCTAGTAAAGCAGATGCTCCTACTCCTTTTAGGCTCCTCTCTCTCACCAGTTCCCTGTGGGCCACAGAGACAAAGCATTTCTTGGCTGCAGCATTTCTTGAACCCCCAGCCTTGGCTTTGAGGGACTCCCACCAGGTAGGCAGGCAGTGGCAAGGGATAAAATGGTCCCCCAGAACAGCTCTCAGCCTCAACTGATGGAAATTTATATATAATTATCCTGGCTCCCTCAGCCCCTTGGGGCTGGATGAAACATATTTTCCCATGTGGGCTTGTTGTTGTTAGGTGTTGCTGAGTTGAGTCAACTCATAGAGACCCTCATGGGATTTTCAATGGCTGATTGTTTCGAGATTGCCTTGGGAGTGGATTGCCATGTCCTTCTCCCATGTTTGTGATGCTGGAAATTGAACTTGGGACCTCAGAGACTGCAGAGAAGCAGTCTACCAACTGAGCTAAATCCAAGCCCATTGAGGACTTCTGGAAGATCTCAAATTCATATAGTGAATGAGTGCTTTCAACACCCACAGAAATGAGGGACTTACTGCATCCCAAGCTCCTCGTGACTGATTTTAGGTATCTCTGACTCATCCTGGGACGAAAATTGTCTTTATATGACTGGCATCTGGAAGTCTACTCTATGGGGGCCATAAGGTTTGTATGACCTTGTCTAGAAATCCCCCTCTTTAGTAAGAATCATTCAATTTCTAAAACCACTTAATCATTCTTGAATATATCCTACATTTCCCTCATTTATCTATGAAAAAATCCTTAAATTGGTACACAAAGCCAGGAGTGAGAATCTGTAATGAAAAATATCCAGGAGAAGGAAAACCTCCTGAAACCTTGGAGTTGAAGGAATACAGTGTAGACTTTCCTCAGTAAGAGAGAAGAGAGATGGACTCCTGTTCTGTCCGTACTTACCACTATTACTAGACTCATTTTTAGTTGAATATTAAGGCAGGGGTAAATCCAGAAGGCTGTATTACATGAGATCATTTTATTTATGTATGTAGTTCATGTATTATGTATAGTTTATGGTTTTAGTTTTTTACCAGGGAAAGGATCATGAAAGATGTGCTGTCTTCATTTTCAGCCAGTCAGTTTTCAGGTTCACATTTCCCAGTTGAGTGTTATCAGTTGTTCCTATATGCACTGCCCTAGGGTATCAAGCACTTTGGATAGGCATGGCATGGTGTTAAATTCATGGCTTCTTTCCAAGAGGCATCCTTTGGACCTCTTTAAGGAGCAAGGGAAGCTCTGAATTGTCTCAGCAGTGTTCTAACAGCATCTCTACTGACCCTTCCCATCTTGAAAGAGAGAAAGAGGAGTTTCAGGAGAGCAGAGAGCTGGGTGAGAAGGAGTTCAAAATACAAAAATAAGTGGATGTCAGAGTCCTTATGAACATCATTTCTGACATGTTTGAAGTGTAGTACTTGATGGACAGCTAAATGTACTTTCTCGACATTTTGAGTATCCTTTTAGGATATTGATGGTCATTTTTTCACAACCTACTTCTGGGACACACTGAAAGGACTGACTACTTGCTAATATGTCTTTTCTTATCCAACACCCCTCTGTGAATATGCATTCTTGGAGAATTTATGATTAGCTTAAAAATTATTTTTGAAAGAGAGATTAAACAAGTGGTTATTGAATATAAAGCTACTCCTATTCCTCCCACTTCTTCTGTATCCGATATAATTACAATAAGTCTGGGTTATGCATATGTGAACATCTTCTGGTTTTGATTGTCAAGCAATCAAATAGCATTTCTCGCCCCCACTCAGACCCATAATTTAGAAGCATTTCTGCAGTGACACTTGATGCAGTTTAATTATAATGCTCTTCAATCCGGAGAGCTATTTAAAGGACGGTGGAAGCTGTGCATTTGCAGCCCTATCTCCCAAGAACGATTCAGAAATTTGTATGTGCAGCTGATCTCAAATTGAAACTTGATAACTGGTGCAGACTTTTAACGGCAATACTTTTTTCTTTTATAGAATGACTGATATTTTTAAATATGTTTCTTTCCAAGAAAGTGTGTCCAGCACAATTTTTACCATTTTGAAACTCTTCTCCCACACCATTAGATGAAAGCATGTGAAATTTCACACTCACCTACATTCTGTTTTCAGCAACTATTTCTTTCATTTTAAAATGGAATTCTTCAGCCCCAAATGTGTAGGTGTTTTATTTCAGCATTGGAATAAAGAACTTCTTTTTCTGGACATATTCTCTCTCCTTCTCTGGCAGTTACTGGTACCAACCTTGCTCTTCATTATCTCCCATTCAATACTAGTCATAACCAGCTGTCTACTTTGCACTTGGACAGCCCTGCCCACAGCACTTGGCCCAGCCCCTTCAGGCTGAGTCATCTGCTTCCACCCCCTGCCTTTCCACTGTCATTTCCTTTTTCACTTTGGTGCCCTTTTTAGAGAGACACTCTTGCACTTTCATAGCTTTTTTCCTCATTCCTTATTATGTCCAATTTAAATTCTAGGAAAACACAATTTTTGTGGAATTTTTTTCCCATCAATAAAGACAACATATGCTTAGTACACTATAGAATCTGTGTTTGTTGTTGTTGTCAGGTGCCACTGAGTTGAATTCTACTCATAGAGACCCTCATAGGGTTTTCAATGGCTGATTGTTTTGGGATTGCTTCAGGAGTGGATTGTCATGTCCTCCTCCCACTGTGTGTATTAGCTATCCATTAATCCTACTTTAGGGAAAAGTAGGATTTGAGAAACTGGAAATGTATCACTTTTACTCAAACATGCAAAAGATGAAACAAGGGTCACCTATGGAAGTCCTCATATTGGCAGAGACAAGTGGAGCCCCATGCCTGGGTAATGCAAATAGCCGGCTGACAGTTTGACAGTCCTACTTCCAACAGTCAGATCTCACTGTTTTGCTTTGTTTTATAATGCTGTAGTTAAGTCCTTTTAAATAGTCAACCTCGAGTCTTTACATTTATTTAGACATAAGTGCTGACCAAAGGCTCCCACAAAGTATGGAAGGCTAGGGGCTCAAAAACTTGACACCTACAGGTATCCTACCTCTGACTAACCCACAGAAATGTGCTCACAACCGCCCAGGCCATTGAGACACCATTAAACATTTTGTCTCTGTGTTTATTGAAGTAATCCAACATTTTCAGGAAGTATCTATGAAAGAAGACACATTTCTTCCCATGTTCAGGACTAGCATTCCTCATTATCTCTGCATAGTGGAGATCTCACAATGACCCCCCCACAAGGGAGGAAAAGAAGTCCAATTTAAGTTGTCACTGATGGGGTGAAGGGCAGGGTCTCCTTTTGCTACTAAATTTACAGTTAAAAGAAATATTTCTCTGTAATCTCAGCACTTGGGGAGGCTGAGGCAGGAGGATCATGAATTCCAGCCCAGCCCAGCCTACGTAACAAGTTCTAGGCCAGCCTGGGCTGCCTAGTGAGACTCTGATTCAAACAAACAAACAAACAAACAAAAAACAAAAGAAAGAAAGAAAGAGAACCTATGTTTGTGAAGCACCCAGTACTATGCACTTTCCCTCTTATTATTTGACTGAAACCTCACGACGACCCCACAGAAAGGCATCACTCTGTCCATTGATAGATAGGGAAACTGAAGTTCATAAAAATAAATAACCATCTCAAGTTTACACTCCTGGAAATGGACACTGGTGAACTGAGCTATTGATCAATGTTTATAATAAATATTATACAATTTTATGAGTGCACACACATACATACACAACAAAACAAAAAACTCCAACCAAACAGAAAACACCAAGCATTGAACTAACTCCTTACTGTGTCATCTGATTGAAGTCTCACAACAGCCCCATGTGTTGTTATATAGGTGTTGATAACATTACCATCATTTTCTCCATGATGAAAACATGGGGTTTTATACTTTTTTGGTGCCTTTCTGCTGTTTTGTTGTATTTTTTGTCTGTGTAGATGCAAAGGCTATCTCCAAAACAGAAGGTCCTTTCACACGCTACTTTCTGGAATCCAAATTTTCAATATGAGTTAGAAGGCAAGAGAGAAATCACACCTTCACAACCCTTCACATTTCCTCTCCATGGCTCAAATGGAAATATGCCTGAGGGAAGATGGGTAAGGGAAGAAAGAGCAACCCCACTTATATTTGCAGTTCATCAGGAAAATGATTGAGTAGGAATAGAGAGATGAGAGGGGAAATGTGATTCAATTATTTTTATTTACCTGTAGTTACCAAAGACCAGGACATGCATACAGCACAATTCTGTTTTATTCAGAAAATGAAGGAATCTACATTTAAATAAAGCCCCAACTTATGTTTCTAACCTATGCATCAAAAAATAAATAGGGAAAATTGGAGACATAGATAATGGAAGTAATACAATTTGTAGTTGCTCTGATGATTTGTGAACAGTTCTTTTCAATCCCAGTAACACATTTTCAACAAGCACCGGTCAGTTCTGTCTTTACTCTGGCAACTACTCTTGCCTCCAAACTTTCTTGAATGGCCCCCTCAATGTCTGCAGCATATTCTTCCTCCAAGAGCTCATTTCTTTTCAATTGTTCAATTATCTCCTAAAATTACTTCCTTTCAGGATGCCTTTTTGTGCTAACTAGGAGAGCACTGGTGATTTCCCTTGGAATATGAGTCTGAAACAAGAATTTCAGGCTGCATTTTCTTTACTTGTAAAGTGAGAGTCTGGATTAGATCATCACAGGTGCCATTATAGTGTGAATGTTCCCACCAAAACCCATGTTGAAATTTAACCCCTATTGTGAAGTATTGAAAGGGTAGAAACTTAATTCAACTATAGTATTTGGATGTGGGACCTTTGGGAGGGAATCAAGGTTAAAGGAGGCCATAAGAATGGGGCCCTATCCAATGGGAGTGTGGCTTCATAAGAAGATGAGAAAAGACCTGAGCTAGGATACTCATTTTCTCTCACCTTGCACCACACTAGAAATCTGCTCTCTCTACCTACAGGAAGGAACTTATCAGATGCAGACTGCCCAGAGTTAAAATTCTCAGCCTTCAGAATGAGGCAGGATATAAAGGAAAACTTGGGGGACAGGGAAAGGGAAAGAGTTTTCACCCCAGGTTCTTATTTGAATCTCACCAGCTGAGAAACAAGAATTTTGACACAATTACAAAAAATAATGCTACAAAGAATGCCTACATGGAAACATTATTTTTGAGAGATATTTTAAATAATGAAAATGTTAAAATAGCAATAAGCCATACTTGGGGTCAAAATGAATGTAAACTTTGAGTTTTGCTTTCTCTTCTAACACTGTGCTTCTTTGAGACATGTCCAGACAATTCCCTCATGAATGACTCTTTTCTTAAAGGAATACAATGTACCCTATGATCTCACTTTACTAAAGGGAAGTTCCTCCAATAGAAAAACCTAAACAATGGAACAAACTCTTTTGATCTTATTGGCACCTCCCCAGCCTATGACAAGGGCTGTCTTTCTAGGCTCACGTCACCCAAAGCTGGGCACCCAGGCCTGACATCACACCAAACGTGCCCTCAGTGTTAAATAAAACTGGAGGGAACACATGTGCTGGCCTCACTTTTTGGCTTCCTCTTCTTCATTCTCTTGGTAAGTCCTTGTCTGTGTCTTGGATGCCTATCTCTCTCTCTCTCCCTCTCTCTCTCTGAGTGCCCACATGTATTCTAAAGCATGTACTTAACAAATTCTATAGTTTCGTTTCACTCTCTATGACTCATCCTGAAATTCTTTCTTGTGATGAAGCCAAAGACCCAGCTGAACCTGAGTGGAGGTCCCACAAGGGGAACTAGGCAGCCATGCGCAGCTGTACCTCTCTGCTGTGTCTGTGGTGACAATAACTGTGAGCCAAGTCAACTTCTTTTCCTTATAAATTACAGAGACTGTGGTATTAAGTTATAGGAATAGAGAATAGACGGAGACAGGTGTCTTCCAGCTCTTAAATTTTATGGGTTTATAAGTGTAGTGTATTAAATCAGCAAACAAAAATCAAGCATCTCCTAAGTGTTGGGAATCAGGCCAGAAAATGGGGGAACCAGGATTCACTCCCTCAAATACCTCATTCTATAGAAAGGGAGGGAGACTCAGAGAGGACTAGTTGTCATCCAATATTTAAAAACCACAAAACCAAGGTATGTGCACAGAGATGGAGTGACTAGTTCTACCGGGGTGGTTGGTCAAACGAGACTTGTGGGAGGAGTTAATAGGCCCAAACAAGGAGAAAAGAGCTTTCTAGTTAGAAGGAACAGCATCAGCAGTGGCAGAGAAACGTGTGAATGTCTGGGGAGAATAAAGGGAACATGGATGAGAAGGACTGAGATATACCCACTGAGAAGCCATTTATCTGCGTGTTAGTCAGCCAGGGCCATCATGACAACACATCATAGACATAAGTGGCTTAACAACAGAAAATGATTTTATCCCAGTTGTGGAGGCTGAAAGCTCAAGATTAGGATGTCATCAGGCTGGTTTCTCCTGAGGCCTCTCTTTAGCTTGAAGACAGAAACTTTCTCCTGTCTTAACATGGCCTTTCTCAGGACAGGCATGAACCTGGTATCTCTTCATCTGCTTACGAAGGCATCAGTTCTGTCGGATTAGGGTCTCAGCTTTTGACCTCATTTTACCTTAATTACCTCTTTATCAAAAGTCAGAACAAGATCAGATGCAGAGTATGAATCAGACCATCAACTATTCATATGCAGGTTCAAACTGAAACTGAGGAAAATTAGAAAAAGTGTACAAGAGCCAAGGTATGTTCTTGGCTATATCCCACCTGAGTTCAGAGACCACCTCAAGAACAGGTTTGATGCATTAGACACTAATGATAAAAGATCAGACGAGTTGTGCCATGACATGAAAGACATCGCTCATGAGGAAATAAAAAGGTTACTTAAAAGACAGAAAAAAAAAAAAGACCAAATTACATGTCAAAAGAGACTCTGAAACTTGCCCTTGAATATTGAACAGCTAAAGTAAAAGGAAGACATGATGAAGTTAAGGAACTAAAGAGCAGATTTCAAAGGGCAGCTTGAGAAGACAAAATCAAATATTATAATGATACATGCAAAGAGTTGGAAATAGAAAACCAAAAGAGAAGAAACATGCTCTGTTTTTCTCAATCTTAAGAAACTGAAGAAAAAATTAAAGCCTCGAGTGACAATAGTGAAGGATTTTACAGGGGAAATATTAAACATTGCAGGAAACATCAAAAAAGATGGAAGGAATACACAGAGTCGTCATATCAAAAAGAATTGATGGATGACCAAACATTTCAAGAAACTGCATGTGATCAGGAAACAATGGTACTGAAGGATGAAGTGGAAGCTGCCTTAAAGGAATTGAAGACACACAAGGAAGGCTCCAAGAATTGATGGAATACCAATAGAGATGTTTCAACAAACAGATGCAGCAGTGGAGGTGCTCACTCATTTATGCCAAGAGATTTGGAAAACAGCTACCTGTCCAACTGACTAGAAGAGATCCATATTTGTGTCTATTCCCAAGAAAGGGGATCCAATCGGATGTGGATACTATTAAGTGATATAATTAATATCACACACAAGCAAAATTTTGCTAACGATCATTCAAAAGTGACTGCAGCAGTATATAGACAGGGAACTGCCATAAAATCAAGTCAGATTCAAAAGAGGGCATGGAATCAGGGACATCACTGCCGATGTCATATGGATATTAGCCAAAAGGGGACAATACCAGAAAGATGTCTATGTTTTATTGACTATGCAAAGGCATGTGAGTATATGGATCACAACAAATTATGGATAACCTTGCAAAGAGGGGGAATTGCACTTAATTGTACTCATGAGGAATCTGTACATGGGCCAAGAGGCAGTCATTTGAACAGAACAAGGAAATACTGCTTGGTTCAAAGTCAGGAAAGGTGTGCATCAGGGCTGTATCCTTTCACCATACCTCTTCAATCTCTTTGCTGAGGAAATAATCCAAGAAGCTGAATTTTATGAAGAAGAACATGGCACTAACAACCTGCGTTATGCAGATTACACAATTTTGCTTGCTGAGAGTGAAGAGAATTTGAAACATTTACTGATGAAGATCAAAGAACACAGCTTTCAGTATGGATTGTATGTCAACATCAAGAAAAAAAGAATCCTTACGGGGGGGGGGTCATAAACAACCTCATGATAAATGGAGAAAAGACTGAAATTGTCCAAGATTTTGTTTTACTTGGTTCTACAATCAACACCCATGGAAGCAGCAGTCAAGAAATCAAAAGACACATTACATTGGGAAAAGCTGTTGCAAAAGATCTCTTTAAAGTGTTGAAAAGTAAAGATGTCACATAGAAAAGGAAGTTGCATCAGACTCATGCCATGGTATTTTCAGTCACATCATATGGTTGTAAAAGCTAGACACTGAATAAGGGAGACAGGAGAGAAATTGATGTTTTTGAATTATGGTGCTGGAGATGAATACTGAATGTACCGTGGACTGACAAGAGAACCAACAGATCTGTTCTAGAAGAGGTACAACCAGAGTGCTCCTTGGAAACGAGTGGCTGTATATTTTGGACATGTCAGGAGGAACCAATCCCTGGAGGAGGACATCATCATGATTGGAAGAGTGGTGAGTCAATGAAGAAAGGGAAGACCCTCAACTAGGTAGTTTGACACAGTGTCTGCAACAATGGGCTTAAACATAAAAAAGATTGTGTGAGTGACACAGTGTTGGGGAGTGTTTCATTCTGTTGTACATAGGGTCACTATGAGTTAGATCTGGCCTGATGGCACCTAACAACAACAATAATTGTTACATCTAAAATTCTTTCCAGAACACTATAGAACTCAGTAGAGATCTTAAGCAATCATTATCCTCCAGTAATACAAAGAAGTCATGTAAAATACCACACACTTCTAAAATGAATATACCTATGCATTACAATAAACATACCATGTGACAGACACACTGTTCTAATTTTATTTCCATAGAATTTCACACTATTAAAATGGTATAAAGAGACCATTTATAGTTCAGGTCAGGACTAACATTGAAGGAGGAGAAATGTGTGAAAAAAAACAAAACAAAACAAAACACAGATGATTATCTTTAAAGAGTGTATGCACAGAGTTCAAAGTACTTCAAAACAAATTTTGCATGCCCAATGTCAGGAAAATATTTACATTTTTGCCTCCACAATGTATTACTTTGATATTTAAAAATATTTTTGTTCTCATTTCCCCACACCATCAAAAAAAGAAATTTAACACAAGATTTAATTCCTAATTCAGGATTTATCTGCCTTTATCTATATGTTGTTGTTGTTGTTGTTGTTGTTGTTGTTGTTATTAGGTACCCTCAAGTTGGGTCTGACTTATAGCGACCCTATGTACAACAGAACAAGACACTCTCTAACACTATGCCATGCCGGGCACTATTGTCAGTGCGTCTCTGCTGTTTACAGAGTTTTCGATGGTGTGTTGTTTGGGGAGTGGGTTGCCAGGTCCTTTTCCTTAGCCTGGAGCAACTGGTATTCCCGTGCTGTCTCCCATCCAAGGACTAACCAGCCCCACCCTGCTTAGCTTCCAAGATCAGGCTGGATTGGATGCCAGGGTGCTATTGCTGCAGACTTTATGTATGCAACAGAGTATAAATTGTCTAGCAGCATTTCTACTTAATTGCTAATTAATTATATTTTTCAAAATGTTTGTAATATGTTTTGTTAAAAAGAGTAGAGTGCTTTATTGGTGGGTTACAATTATAAGACTACACAGTTCACACCACTGAATTAAAAGTATGTGAATATCATACATTACTCACCTTGATGAGTCTTGCAGATCCTTAAAAGTCCTAGATTGTGGTTCTTAAATCTAGTTGAAGTGGACTTTTGCCAGGGTACCATCGCAGGCCAATGAAGCTCAGGCATTGCTATTAAAAAAAAAATGCATTCTCCAAAGGTTCTAATTGTAGTCAGGATTAAGAATCATTGCCTTTTTAAAATTACTTTTTAAAACTAAAATTATTTAAATTTTATTCAGTGTTTCTATCCATTCTCCACATCCCAACTTCTCTTCCACTCTATAATTAATTAGAAGTCACAAAGAATGTGCAGTTCTTCATTTGGGTTTCACTAATGACCAAGAACTTCCTGAATCAGTGAGATTCAACACCAAAAATTTTATTGTTGTTAGGTGTCATCGAGTCTGGTCCAACTCATAGTGACCCTATCTATGTATAGCTGAATGAAGCACTAGTAGATGTCAGGCACATGATCCTATTTATGTTTAAGCCCATTGTTGTAGACATTGTGTCAATCAATCTAATGGAGGGTTTCTTTTTTTTTTTTCTTTCTTTTTTTTTTTTTTTTTTTTTTTGGTCCCTCCTGACTATATGTCCAAAATATGTAAGACACAGTAGCCATCCTTGCTTCCAAGGAGCACTCTGGTTATAATTCTCCTAGGACAGATGTGTTGGTTCTTTTAGCAATCCATGGTATATTCAATATTTGGCTCCAGCACCATAATTCAAAAGCAGCAATTCTTTTCCTGTCTTCCTTGTTCAATGTCCAGCTTTCACAACCATGTGATAGTTGTGAAAATACCATGGGATGAGTCAGGTGCACCTTCCTCTTCAATGTGACCTCTTTACTTTTCAATACTTTAAAGAGATCTTTTGCCATAGCTTTTCCCAAACCAATGTGTCTTTTGATTTCTTGACTGCTGCTTCCACAGGTGTTGATTGTAGAACCAAGTAAAGCAAAATCTTGGACCTCAATCTTTTCTCTATTTATATTAAATACAAAATACATCACCACCTGCTGGAGACAAAACAGTACTGCATGATTTGCTTTGATGTGATTTGATTTGATTGGAGCACTGGGGTTGAACTTAAGGTCTCACACTTACGTTCCAAGTGTTCCACCACTGGGCTGCACTCCCCACTCTTTTTTTTTTTTTTTTTAATTTTTGAGCTTGAGACAGCATCTTGCTAAATTATGCAGGCTGTCTCTGGCCTGGAATCTGCTCTCCTCCTGCCTCCACCTCCTGAGTCGCTGGGTTTACAAGTGTAAACCACCATGCCTGGCAGTATTGGGTTAATTTAGAGAACAGGTTTCCATAGAATCACACCATTGGCAAGAACATTATTCATGCCTCAGGTACCAGAGAAATCTTTACCTATATATGCATGTTCTCTATCTTCAAAATCCCCAACCATAAATGTTTCATACTTTCTTTTGTTATTTTTAGTCACATTATAAAAATGTTCTTTTATTTAACCAACGTAAGCCACTATCTTCAGTGGAAGTGGAGAACAATGAACAGATTGTTTATTTACTTCTCTTTTGTTTCATTGTGGAGCACCACAAATTCACAATCTGGTCTTTTCTTCAGGCTAATAATAATTTAGCCTGTCATTGTGGCCTATATTTTATAACTATTTATATTTTTCATTCTTTTTCTCTAAATACAGTCAGACTACTGAATAATAGAAGAATTATTTGCCTTTGCTTTAACATGTCATCTAAAGATGAGAGAAACAATGCTTATGATTGAGGTCTTCATTTTTAAAATATCATTACATTCATATACAAGCACTTCCCATTTTCCTCCATATTTTATAGGTTTAAGACACAAAATATAGTCACTGGGTAGTAAGTTATAATTACCTTGCATTGTATCTGAAAGAATGCAAACATAAAAGCTTCCTTGCTTTGGTAATTTCTATAATTTTATGCATAGCATTAATAAGGCCCTGGCTAAAATTCAAACGTATATACTGAACCTACAATACTATGAACATAAGCTTTTCTCAGCAAGCATTGTCACTAAAGCACCAATCCAGATAACAGACTTATTCACTAACTCTTCAGGCACCCTTTACATTTTCTTTGTATAATGTTTTCCACACACATCGTAATATTGTGCCAGTTTTACAAGCTAGTTAAGATTTCATTGTATAAACAGTAACCGAATATATTCATGTCAAAGATAATCATTCCTTTAAAAGGTTTCTTTGTCAGGTATTCATTAAAGCAGGTTTCACATCAAAATGATAGTCACTAATATAGGGCAAACATCCTACCCATTTGGCAGGTTTCAAAAATTTTTTAATTTTATTAACACTATATCAAATCCTTAGCCTAAATTTTGTCTCATTGGGAGGACAAAGATGTTTTATAAATGCACAGAATTTCTAGCCATAAAAAGTGGAATAACCTGTATGTCGTGTAGAACGATAGGAGACCACAGTAGAGATGATATTTGTGGATGCATCTGAAATTAAATTTTGGAAATATCTACATCCACTAATGCTGTACTTTGTAAACAGTGCTTCCATTTTCTTAATATTGATATTCAGAAATTCATTTCAGGATAAATTCTGTAAATAAAGTCTTCTCCCCAGCTGATGTTTTCCACTTCAGGCTGCATGATGCACTTGACATTTTGCTTCAAGACAGGGGGTAACAGGAATAAATACAGCACCAGCTACATTTCCTGCAGATCAGATATGTGAATGTAATGGGGAGCGTGGGTGACAGAATTTCACAGAAGTATCTTCACAGAGTTGCCCTTCAGAAGGTAAAGCAGACACCATCCTGTCCTATTCCAAAGCAGTTCACAACCTTCTCCAGTTTTTCAGTAGAAGCTTTAAGACACTCAGTTTTTAATCTAAACTGGAGGGGATATGATGAATTTTTAGGAGGGCAATTTGATTTCTAGGCAGTGGGAAGGAAAATGGAAAAGGGCAAGAATTGAGGTCAAGCTGTAAATATCTGAGTTTTCTGAAGGAGTAAAGTGAGAATAAATAGCTTTTATGTATAGTCATATAGTCGCCAAGAGTCATTAAATTAATGCTAGTATAAAAATAAATCCTCTGCCTTAGATTACTTTTTAGGAGAGACCCCATATTTGCTCTGGGGACTTGGTGGCACAGGCCTCCAGGTAGGGGTAAGTCATGAATCCTAGCCCATGTTATTCTGGGTGACAAACCAGTGGGGCACTGCTGCCTGGGAAAGTCCACCCCTGAGCTGACTCGAGACTCTGATTGGCCTGTGAATGTGTCAATACAATTGTGTGTGTAGCACTGTGGTTATGTGTCTGATCCTAAGCGATCCTAGACTTTGTTTCTGTATTATCATTATTATTATTATTATTACTATTGTTATTGGCAAGCTAAAGCACATATTTAAAATAAGTATTGGATTTCAAAATTGTAAATTGACATTTTCCAAATTTATTCACTTCTTACAACATTATGCGGTGTATCTTTGAATTCCCTTCAGCATCTGCGGCACATTCTTTTCTATAGCCTGAGTACCATCAATCTTCATCCTGTGAGGAGAGATTCTATTCTCTTCTGCTCTAGTCTACTCTACTCTATTATTTATTTTTATTATGGTAAAAGATACATAACATTAAAATGATCATTTTAACCATTTTAAAGAGTACAGTTTAGTGGTACTCATTCTTAATGGTGTGCAACCATCATTGTAACCTAGTTCAAGAGCATTTTTATCATCCCAAAAGAAAATCCCATACTCATTAAAGAGTCATTCTACAAGACCTCCTCCCCAAACCCCTGATAACCACTACTTTGCTTCCATCTCTATGGATTTGCCTATTCTTGATATTTCATATTAATGGAATCATACAATACATGTTCTTTTGGGTCTGGTTTCTTTCACTGAGGGTAATGGTTTTTGAGGATCATCCATATTATGTCTGTATTTATTTTAAAGCAATAGGAAGTCACTCCTACTGGACTGGAGCTTAGTGTGGCCAATAAGCTGGATACACACTGTTTGATGAAGTTTAAATGGTACTAAGTAATGAGATTAATTTTCCCATAAAAACCCCACAAAACAAATACTACAATACATTACTTGTTGTTGTTGTTGTTGTTAGGTGCCGTCGAGTCGGTATCCGACTCATAGCAACCCTCATAGGGTTTTCAATGGCTGACTGTTTCGGGATTGCCTTGGGAGTGGATTGCCAGGTCCTTCTCCCACAATACATTACTTAGAATATCTATCTATCTATCTATCTATCTATCTATCTATATGCTGGGATTTAGCTCAGTTGGTAGAGCGCTGCGCTGCATAAGGTCCCGAGTTCAATTCCCAGCACTGCAAAAATGGGAGAAGGACCTGGCAATCCACCCCCAAGGAAATCCTGAAACAGTCTGCCATTGAAAACCCTATGAGGGTCGCTATGAGTCGGATACCGACTCGACATCACCTAACAACAACAACATATATATATACATATACATATATATATATATATATACATATATATATATATATATACATATATATATATATATATACATATATATATATATATATATATATATATATATACTTTTACAAGGCATTCTTTGGGACATGGTGGGGGCAGAGAGTGGGGGCATTATACTGAAGAATGTTATACTGAAATGATGAAAGATGTGAGGTACTGTAAATCAGATATTGGTTGACTGCAAGGCAAAAGGTTTGAATTAGGCTTTTGTAGTTTCTCTTTGTAATTTTTCTCCTTTTTACTTGTTCACTTTCCAGTTCTCCTTGGAGGGCAAAATACCTACTTAACAAAATAAATTCACTCTGAAATATTTGTGACTCAATGAACTTAAAAACTAATGGAAACATCATGCTCCATGGCACAAAATTGATTGACTTTTGGTCAAGAAATACAAATGTTAAGGAAAGGTCCTCCTCTGCACCCTTAAATTATACCATATGGATCTACATGGTCAAACTCCTCAGTGCCTGAGATTCACTGTGACATTTATAAAAATATAGTCTGTTAGACCCCAGAGATTCTGATCCAACCTGGGTGCGAATCATAAATCTGTACTTGTAATAAGTGTCCTGGGTCCATGGTTCTCAAACTTTAGCATACATCAGAATCACCTGGAGAACCTGTTAAAACAAATTGCCAGACCCCATTCCCTGAGTTTCTGATTCAATAAGTCAGGAGGGGCCCTCAGCATTTACCTAAAAAGATCCCTGGTGATGCTGATGATGCTGTTTGGGGACCATACTTTGAGAACAGTTGTTTTAGGTGATTCTAAGACAATTGTGCCTAGGCCACATTTGGAGACATTCTGATAAATCAAATCACACTTTTGCAAGTCAGGCTACATCTGTGGTTACCTGTAATAAAAAAGCATGGATTTTTACAATGGTAGAATAAAATAGCCCTTATTTGTCTGTCAGCTTCTCATGCTGTGGGGGCTTGGGTGTTACTGGGATGCTGAAACCTATGCCATCGGTATATCAGATACCAGCAGGACCACCCATGGCAGACAGGTTTCAGCTGAGCTTCCAGTCCAAAACAGACTAGGGAGAAGGACCCAGTAGCCCACTCCAAAAACAACTGGCCATTGAAAACCCTATGAATGGCAGAGAAGCACTATTAAATATAGTGCTGGAAAATTAGCCCTCCAGGCTGGGAGGCATTCAAGAAATGACTGAGGAAGAGTTGCTTCCTCAAAGTGGAGTTGACCTTAATGATGAGAGTGGAGTAAAGCCCCTGCGACCTCCTTTTGCTAATGTGGCAACACTCAAAATGAGAACATAGTGGCTACAACACTGGGCTCATGGCACAGTGTTACGTAGTGTTTTGTTTTGTTGTACATAGGGTCACTGTGAGTTAGATCTAACCCAACAAAACAATAAGAATAAAATAAAGCTCTGTCCCTAGCAGTGGAGTCATCAATAATTTTCATAAACAACAGGATTGTATTTTAATCTTAAAGAATCAATTAAGGACCAAAACCAAATGTATTAAAAATAATATTTTCTTTTTAATATTAGTTATTATCATACATTGTTGCTATTATTGATTACAATAAAATCTAATGCCTAGATTCTAGAAAATAAACATTCATTAATTATATCTGTATCATTTTTAGAATGTAAATTAAATTTTTAACTGATTCATAAAAATTATATGTACTTAAAAAGTTAAAGACAATATTTCTTTTGGCTTTCAGATGTGCGTGTCTAAGTCTATAAATTATAATTACAGATTTAATTGAAAATAATACAAAAACACCAACTACAGCACTAGGAAAATCATTGTTTAATGGCTTAGGGTTTCAATTAGAAAACTGATTCAGGAGTACAGCCTGCTGGATGTTTCTGATATTGCAAAGGAAAAAATCCAGGAAGTTTTACCATTTAATATCTTTTTCTATCATAAAATTTTCTTACTATGTTTTTACAAGCATAGTATAATGGAAACATCATAAATTTTGGAGAGTTAAAGATTTTCCTTTGCCTGTGATCTTCTTTGCTCTGTGACCTTGGGCAAGTTACTCAGATTTCAGGTTCCTCCCCTGTTTAATAGGACAGCACAGCAATTTCCACCCTGCAGGACTGTTGTGAGAATTAGAACATTTAAATTCCCAGCACAATGGTGGGCTCATTGTAAGAACCTATGGCCTTTACTCATAAAGGTATACTTGTGAGTTGTGTGTGTGTGTGTGTTTGTGTGTGTGTACCAATAAACAGAAAAGAGGATCTCTTTCTGATCTTTCTGTACAGGATGTCCAAACTAAATTGTGCTTCACAGCAACAACACTTACCAAGACTGGCAGGGACACCATATTAATGCTTCTCTGTGTGGTGTCTTCTGGTAGTTCCATGCTTTCGTGAATTAGGAAAGATAAGGCACTAGGAGAATCATATAATTTTTGAAGAAATCAAAACTTAATTACAAAGTGAAGAACTGAATAATATCCTGTAAGAAAAATTTTAGGTGAAATCTATACTCAGTGCTAACAGGCAGTTAGTTCCTTGCTGTGCTGGGAGAGGAAACTTGTATACACTATTTGCCATCAATTTTACCTAAGAGAAGCAACGGGAGGCCTAAACTGTGGTTTCTTTGGGTCCTAGCTGTGTTAGGAACCCATATCTGGAGGCCCCTGAGTCACCCTTGTGGTTCGTGGAGTGTCCACAGTGGTCTCACCTATGTTTGTGAACAGCTTCACTCGTATTTTCTGCTGTGGCCTCCTGGTGAAGCAATCCAGAGATATGAAACCCTATGAATGGCAGAGAAGCACTATTAAATATAGTGCTGGAAAATTAGCCCTCCAGGCTGGGAGGCATTCAAGAAATGACTGAGGAAGAGTTGCTTCCTCAAAGTGGGGTTGACCTTAATGATGAGAGTGGAGTAAAGCCCCTGCGACCTCCTTTTGCTAATGTGGCAACACTCAAAATGAGAACATAGTGGCTACAACACTGGGCTCATCTACCGTAGATTCAGTGATCTACGGTAGAACCCAGGAATCTGCGTTAAAACAAGTGCTCTGATAAAAGACATCCAAGGGTTACAAACTGTAGAAAACCTTCATGCATCCAGAGATCGTCAGGAATTGGTTTTTTGGTTCTAGTTTGCTGCAATTTCTAGAATAGAATCAAGTAGTTTGTACTCAGGGAGAACACTCAGTGAATATCAGTTATGATTGCCAGGGGGCACTGTGGTTCAAGTTAAGTGTGTCCTTTGGGTTCTAGGGTGGCAAACTGCAGTGATTTATGAGGCTGTGGCTGCAGTAAAAGATCATTACTGAAGGGGAAACTATTCCTGCCTCTTTACCTGCAACCTCAACATCAATAGAGTCTGATTGTTGAAGCTAGCTCAAGGTCAGCAGAGTATTGCACAAAGAAGGTATTCAATGGACATGAGTTGAACAAAATCTTTGCAGTCCCAGGATACCTGTTACATCAAAGATGGGATTTCACTGGAAGATATGTTTACTTGGCCTGTATTCACGACCAAGCAATCATTCCAAGCACTGTGTGTCTATCTGCTGTCATTTGACTTCAAGTAACTCAGGAGCAGGAGTCTGGGGAAGTTCTAGTCTTGATGTACCCAGAAAAAACTAGCTGCCTTTTCAGAATACTACCCTGGCTCCCTGCCATTCATTTATGGCTGCTAATCAAAAAATCACATTCCATCAACATTCATAAAATAGAGCTACCCTAGGGCTTACACCGGGTTCAGATGAAGAGGAAAATCATTAAGATTCAACAAATTAGATAATTAATTATACGGGAACTAGATAGGTCCTATTTTTAATGCATTCCTCCCCCTCTCTTTTTGCAGTACTGGGGGCTGAACCCAGGGCCTCACACATGCGAGGCAAGTGCTCCACCACTGAGCTACATCTCCAGCCCTGTTTTCTTTTTTATTTTGAGACAGAGTCCCACTAAATTGCATAGGCTGCCTCTGGCCTTGAACTCATGATCATCCTGCCTCAGCCTTCCAGTTGCTGGGATTGCAGGTATGCACCATGGCTCCACACTGATAGGTCCCTCCTACTTTTAATCAATAGATATGGATTTTTCACTTTTGATTGCTCAGTAAAATCTATAGTAGGTCGATAATAGTGACTTACTTTGTGAAGCAAAATAACAGCATTACTGACTTTTATTTTCTTTCTAAAGTCAGGAATCTCAGAGATTCCTGTGAGAGTGATATCACTCAGGTTAGTTAACCTAAAGAGGCATCCCATGAACCCATTTGGAAAAATGTTGCCCTTGAACAATCAGGAATGAATGGGAGAAAAAAAAATTGAAAAAAAGAATGCTAAAAAAAGTGAGAAATTTTCACCACATTCTCCCACATAACTATGAAATTTAAAGCACATACATATCTACTTCAAAATAAATCATTGCTAAAGAAGAAATATAATTAAAATATTATTTATAGAGTATTTGTTTTTAAGAGAATAGTCATGCAATCATAGAAATAGAAATTTTTGTACTTGCCTAGCATGAGCAAGGCCCTGGGTTCAATCTCTAGTGCTGCAAAAATAAATAAATAAATAATAAATAAATAAATAAATAAATACTTACTTACTGAACCTAGCATGAGATTAGGGATTATGCTCTACTCTTCCTGTAACATCTAGTGGGTGACTCAAATGGCTTTATCTAAGTTTGTGTAAATTATTTGCCATCAATTTTTCTAAATTTCCATTTGTAGAAAATCCAGTCCATTATACCTAGTAAATGGTGCATATCAAATTATAGGTTGAAAATAAAACTAAAGCAGAGAAAACAAAGCATAAACCATGTTCAATGTCAAAAATAACTTTATAGCAGGATATGCTCACTTTCCAGTTCACATCACTAATGTCATCGGGGAGAGGTTCCATGGTTAAAATATAGACCATTATCACTATTGGTAAATCATTACATTATGGTATGATGCCCATCCTGATTTATTCAGCCAAGAATATCCTAAGGACAGGATTGTGAGATTTAACTAGAATATAACTTTTCATATGCTATTTCCTGTTTTTTCTCCCCCTTTCCCCTTTCACTCAATGATAACATTTTACTCACCATGAAATGTGCCTTTTGTCACAGTCTGCCTATGTACAGCGTACAGACACACAAATCCTGGCAGAACTAACTGGTGCCTCGTTGCTTCCAAAGTACTCTGTTCTCACATTTCCAATACTCCATTAAATCCTATTATGGTGTCCACAGATTACTAAACCTCCTTAAGGACAGGGTCATATGCTCTTTATTTTTGGACTAGATACCACCTTGAATGAATGAATGAACAAAAGTCTTTGTAGAGTCGTCACTACTGCTCATTTTTTCACATGGTTGGAGGTAGGAGCTGCTCCCATCTCCAGTGACTGGACGGGGGACAGAGAAGAGTTGTGGAGTATGTGTGAAGGAAAGACACGAAACCAGGGAGAGGAAAGAGTGAGGGAACGGCAGGAAGAGTGTTCCATGTGGGAGGTAATGAGGCTCCAGATCTGTACCTCTCCTTCCACCCTCAGTCGTCTCCTCCTCTGACACTACACAGACAAGAAACTCAAGAGATGAACCAGGAGTCTCTTATATGTGGGGACTTAGCTTAGCACCCCTTGTGCATGCTTACAGACAAGTGGACTGGAGTGACCATGTTCCAAAAGAAAGTCACTCCTCCTTGGACCATGGGGAAAACCACCATCCACTGACTATTCCAGCCTCTAAGAGCCACTTCATCTGCAGACTCTCATCACATTTACTAGTATGGTGTAGCCCTGCTAGACACCATCTTGATTCATTGGTCCATTTACATTGGTCTCTTGACTGGACTGCATACTCCCTGAGGGTAGAGGCCATACCTAATGCTTCCTTCCAGAGCTCCTAGGACAACAGAGCGTGGATCTTAAAGTAAACCTTGATGTATCTTCTGACACGTAACTGAAAAATAAGTGTTCAAATTATTTTTGTATTATTCAGTATATGTTTTCTTCACATCCACTCTTCTATTTCCCATGCATATTGTTTCTTCTTTCCTGGACCCCTCTCCGCTTTCACAGGGTGTTATCTTCCCAAGAATCCTAGTTACCCACCTCTGCCAAAGGCATCGTGGTAAGTAAAGTCCAGGGCAGAGTGAGGTAAGCAGACAGAACCCTGTCCTGGAGAGAATGTGTCTCTGAGTGGACCCACATTCAGAGGACACGTAGAGAAAAGGAAGCAATAAACATGAATTGCATCAGAGCTGTTAGGGTCATAAAGTGTGTTGTAACCCTATTCCAAATCAAGGTGAGCTTAGAGCAAAGAGAAACTCCATGATAAGCAACATCTCCTTAATTGCAGGAGTGAAAGATACAGCTCTTCTCTATCTGTCCTAGTCTAGTATGGAAAGAATGAGAAAAGCAACTTAAACCCATTGGACATTTAAATTTCTATTTTACATGTTTACAAATTTCATTTTATCCAAGTACTCTTTGCTCAGGCTGAGCGAGTATAGAACAAGCTTTACTTTGAGCATCAACACAGGAGGTACCTGTGAGGTCTGCAGAGTAGGGAAGAGGCCACAGGTAATGATTGATGTGGTCCAAGAACCACAGTGAGGAGGTTGTTCAGGAAAATTGCAGACAGGGAGAACTGCAAGCAAAGGAAGATTTCCAGTGCCCTGGTCCCGATCTCAGAAAATGGCATCTCTGAGCCAGGCACTGTGGCGCACCCTTGCAATCACAGTGACTCTGGAGACTGAAGCAGAAGGATCATATGTTTGAGGCCAGAAGCAGCTTGTACAATTTAGCAATATCCTGTCTCAAAGTAAAAAAATATAAAAGGGTTGGGGTGTAGCTCAGTGGTGGAGCACTTGCCAGTCATGCATGTGGCCATGGGTTCAACTTCCAGTACTGGAAAATAAAATAAAATAATGCATTTCTGTATTTTCAGTGAGTTCAAGTCGAAAACATTGCAGCCTATAGTTTCTATCTCTTGTCATATGTCACATCCAATCCATCTGCATATCTTTCTGGTTTCAGGACAAATTCCAAAATATATCCACTGTCTTCACTTCTCACCACTCCAGTGTCACCAACCTAATCTGAGCCACCACCATTCCCTTTAGAACTATTGTAGTAGCCTCCTATCTAGTCTCCCTGCTCCAGCTCTTGCTGCCCACCCCTTCCCACCTCCCTTCTCTACTTCCACACAGCTCTGGGGCCTTGATCTTCAGGCCTAGGTGGTGGTAATGATTCTCTTGATCACAGGCCTGAGGGACTGTGGCATCCCTTGCTGGTTTCCTTTAACACTGCCCAGATCTTTGTGAACAGTTCCTTTATTAAACTCTCCGCTAATTACCCAGTTGGAACGCTCATCTGGTTTCTGCTTGGACCTTGACTTATATCACAGTATAATTAACAAAGAGGAAAGAAGGGCCTTCAGAGACTTTGGCTTGGGGTCCCAAAATAAATATTGAGCAAGGAGAAGTAAAAAAACTTTAGATGACATTGAATTCACCAGCCAATTTATTGTGACAAACGGGTGGTTATAACAAGCATATCTGGTTAGGTAGCCCCAAACAAAAGATTGAGACGGTGGCATCATGGGTGTGGGGACTCAAGTTCACTGCCCCCAAGTCACATGTGCCTCCAGTCAGGAAGGACCTTATGAAATACAGGAAAGCCTTCTACTAGTTAGTTAGGTTATTGAATATTCCCTGTTTGAATACTTGCAAAGACAGGAGAACATTACTTTATAGTAGCCCATTCTGTTACAGGGGCATGTACTGATTGTTAAATATATTGAGCAACATCTGCCTTCCTCTAACTTGGATGTCTTTCTTTTGATTACTCCTCCTCCTCCTCCTCCTCCTCCTCCTCCTCCTTTTTCTCCTTCTTCTTTTTCTCCTCATTTTAATTTTGAGACAGGTTCTTGTTAAGTTGCCCTGGTTGGCCTTGAACTTGGGATCCTCTTGCCTCAGCCTCCCAAGTAGCTGATATTCTAAGCATGGGCCACCACACCCAGCTATTTCTTTCTTTTGAACAAAGTAGAGCCAAGTTTGATTTTTCTTCCTTATTGAGGATCTATAACTATCTGAGGTCAGCTGCCAAGTTGCCCTCCCTTTGTCTGTGGGAACAGTATGTACATATTTCTTACTGCCTGGAATGACCTGGTTCATCAATACTCCTATGAGAGGATGGTGTCCAGCAATGGACATAATACTCCTGTTGGACTCCTGCTTGATATACTCACACAACACTCAATGAGTTTTGCCTCATCATTCCTCCCCCACTCCTCAAAAAATATTTTTCTTACTTCTGGGACACATTTAAAATTAATCCGTTCTCTTTACACCCACAGCTGCTACCTCCTTTAAGTAGGCTAAAATTATCTTCTCTCACATCATTTCCTGTTTCAAATGCCTCTTTTATAGCTACCCATGGTTTTTTCCCCTCAGGTTCCAGTTTCTTGATTTGGTAGCTACTGCCTGACCCCTGTCATTATTTTTGCTGTTTCCTGATCTTCTTGTTCTCTTTTCTCCTTCATGACTTTGTTCCCTGTCACCTCTACTGAATATGCTACTGATTTCACACTGAACTTTGAAATAGTCAGCCATTTTCATCCTTTCTCCAGTTACAGTCCCTTTTATATAACTAACTCATGTTTAAAACTTATAAGAAACACACACACACACACACACACACACACACACACAAACACATAAAGTCCAAATGATTCTTTCTCCCTCAAAGTTCTTAAAACCCTCATGCTAATGCTTTGGTCATATTCTCTTAATTAAATACTGTTGTCAAAAATAAGCTCTTAGGAACAAAATCATATTATATAATGTACCATGAAAATGTGAAGCCATGTAAAACACATAGAACTTCAAGTAGCATAGAAATAACTCGAAAAATAATATTGGTTGACAATCAGTTCACTAAAAGATGCATCATAGCAATCATTCAAATTGTATATAATACTCTCATAGACGCTTTGTCACCCAGGTCTCACCCACACTTAGCTGTACTTCTCAAGGGAGGCATATAATCCAGGTCTTTGAGCTTTGATGAAAATCCACTCCATGCCCTGTGCTGAAGGAAGAGACTGAGCTAAATACTCAGCTCTGAGCATTTGCCCTGCCTACCTGTGCATACCTGTCTGGACACAAGCCAAGTTCAAAGACCTGGAATGGAGATACAAAGACTGATACACAATGTTACAATGTTTGTCTACCACAATTCCTTAGGTTATATTTATACAACTTTTTTATTGAAGGAGCTCAAAGTCTTCTATAGATATTATCTTCATAATTCTCCCAACAGTCTCTTCAGGCATGTAGAAACCAGAAAAGATTACATGGTATCTTTTGGAAGAAACTTCTTTTAAGTGGAGGCAGCAGGGCCTTGTCCCTGTAGTCATTCCTCTTGACAGGTTGATGAACTGCCAGAAGTCAAGGTCACACATTAAGGTATTAGTGTGCCAAGAAAAGAATCCTCGTTTAATGATCCACTCATGAGCTCTGGCTCCCTTCCACATATACAAGGTCAGTCTTAAGACATTGCAGAGTAGGATATTGACTAAGGCTCTGTCCACATAAACTCAGAGTTCTCTACTAAAATATTCCTGGAGGAAGCCTCAATCACAGGAGTATATGAATACTAGTCACATTCAAATGATTGCTCAAGCCCCATCCTTCCTTGATGTTATAATGGGCTTATGATTGATTTGAATAATTTCAATGGGCTCTGGTGGAGAGGCTTTCTCTACTTGCCTGGTACCCGGCTGTGGAGTGATTAGGACAGATGAGCAGGGTCCTTGAATATGACAGTCTGATAGAGGAGGATATGGACCTGTTCCTTTGGATTGGTTAGTTTGCATGTGAAAGTCATGCTTGCAGGCACATCTTTTATTATCTTTAGGAATTGGCCAGACCTGGGAAGAACAATGCCTCCAGTTGTCAAATATCAGAAATACAGAAAACAAAAAGGCATGACTAATACAGATAGAAGAAAGAATAGATTGATAGATATGTTACAAAACAAATATAGCAAAATGTTAATTGTGGAAAGTAGGTGTCAAGTAAATGGATTTCATTATCTAATTCTTTAATTTTCTGTATGTCAGAAAATTTTTGGAATAAAAGCTGAGAAAAAAAATATGCTGCTTTAGCTATCTGGCCTCCCGCCTCATGGCTTATGAATGCTCCACATTTCCCCATGCTTGTCTCACCTGCTTAGATTATTGAACTCCTGCTTGCTTTCAACATTACTGTTCCCTGAATCTCTTAGTTTTGATATTCAACTGATCATCCTTAGCAGCCAACTTTCTTAGTTCCATAAGAGGCACCTGAGTATCGAGGGCTTCTAATTGGACAAGGTCATTGAACAGGCAGGGCTAGCCCAAGGCATAATGTAAATTAGGTAACTTCTGTATTCAAGTGCCATTGTATCTCTATATACATTCTCCCTCAGACCACTGCCAAACACACACACACACACACACACACACACACACACACACACACACACAAGCGCACGCGCACGTATATGATATAAATTGAATTATGTACCCCTCTCTCCATTTACATGTTGGAGTCCTAACCCCTCATACCTCAGAATGGAGCCTTATTTGGAGAAAGGAACCCTGTAAAAGCTGTCAAGTTAAAATAGGGTCATTACAGTCCAATGTGACTGGTGTCCTTATATAAATTGGAAATTTGGGCACAGAGACACACACAGAAGGAAGACTATATGAGCAAATACAAGAAGAAGATAGCCATCTACAAGCCAAGGAATTCTTGAAACTACCAGAAGGTAGAAAAGAGGCCTAGAACAGATTCTTTCCAGTAACTTCAGAGGGTGTGAGGTCCTACCAACAGCTTGATTTTGGATTCTAGCCTCCTGAACTGTTGGACAAATTTCTCTTGTTCTAAGCACCCAATTTGTGGTATCTTCTTATGGCAGCACTAGAAAGTTAACACAAGCACTGTAGGCTCTCTCCCTCTTCTCCTAGTCACCTACTGCCCTTGTGTCCTGGATGGTGTCCTACCCAGTCTTGCAATCATGGATGGTGTCTGGAGCACCTACCCATCCAAGCTCTTAATCTCCAAAGTGCCTGCACCTTAGGGAGTTATCAGGGAAGGACTAAGATCTTAACTAAGCCAATGTCAAGCCAAAGAGTAATGACCCACACTATCAGAATGTGTCATAAATCTTCTGTAGATTGACCCAGATGTGTGTTAACACATAGGAATGAGTCTATAAAGATGAAATCTCAAGCAGCAAGAGATGGGAAAGGAAATAATCATAGGTGAAAGAAACATCTCCTTGTTTCTCAAATCATGTTGTTAAGTAGTTAGCTTAGGCGTTAGCAGGCAATGTGGAGGAAAAGGGGATTAAAGATGGCTCCTGCCATTCCACCATGATGAAGAAGCCAATGGGTCTCTGAGGACACTGGAAGGACATTTTCAAATGTATTCCACACCCTACCCAAGCCCTCAAGCCATTTATAAAACAAAGTCCCTAGGCTCATGTCATACTAGGCACCCAGCACTGGATGCCCAGGGCTGATGTCACACTGAGTATTCTCTAGCCTAAATAAAACTAGAGGGAACATGTGCCCACTCACTCTTCTTCCACAAGCTCTCTCTCTTCCTTCCTCCCTGCTCCTCTGCTCTCCTCTCTCCAACGACCTTGTGCACCTCTCCCCCTCCACCTCTCTCTCTCTCAGGCCACCATCTCCTCTGTCTATCCAAGGCAATTTTCCCTCTAAAAGTCTGCTTGCCTTTCTTGTTTCTGGCTTCTTTACCTTCTCCTGGGGAATAGAGACATCCATATACCTATTCACCCAGGGGATGCAGGTTCCTTTGAAGATTTACCTAAGCTTCTTCAGGTGCCTCAATTTTCTCTGAAATTATTCTTTAAAGGTGTACTAGCTTTAATAAAGGGCTGGGATTTAGCTCAGTTGGTAGAGTGCTGCACTGCAGTCTCTGAGGTCCTGAGTTCAATTCCCAGCACCACAAAAAATGGGAGACGGGCCTGGCAATCTACTCCCAAGGCAATCCCGAAACAGTCAGCCATTGAAAACCCTATGAGGGTTGCTATGAGTCAGATACTGACTCAACGGCACCTAACAACAACAACATCTTTAATAAACCTATTCTATACTATAATTTCTGTGTTGTTAGGTGCTGTCAAGTCAGTATCTGACTCATAGTGACCCTATGTGCAACAGGCGAAACACTATTGTCAGTGCTTCTCTGCTGTTCATAGTGTTTTCAATGGCAGATTGATTTTTTAGAGTGGGTTGCCAGGTTCTTCTCCCAAACCTACAGCACGTGGTGCTTCCAGGCAGTCTCCTATCCAAGTATTAACCAGGCCCAGCCCTGCTGAGCTTCTGAGATCTGACAGGATGGGATGACACAGGGCTATGGCTGCAGGCATAATTTCTGTACCAGGTATAAATTCTTTATATGCCAAATACAAGAATTAAAGTTTTGCTGGCAGATTTCCCGATCTGTACTCCAGACGCCCCTACTCATGCTCGCCACGTCTCCCTGATAACAATGTCAGTTAGACATTCTTTCTTACTCAGAAGAGTCTGTGCTGGCCAATAAAAAGCTTGTCTCCCAGAAGAAGGTACAAATCATTGCACAGGTCAAAAAAATCAATGCCCGACTTTCTCTGGGGTATTACTCAGTGTGTAAAGTATTCTAATCTTTGTAAGCCATCCAAAGAATCCACATCCTTATAGCCAACTTCTGACCCCCTTTGCTTCTGTGCTAACTTTGCTGACTGAGGCCAGAATGGCAAGTATAAAGAAGCTTCTCTGGTTTCACTTCCTAAGGAAGAAGGAAAATCAAAGTACTGATCTTGTCTCATCTTTCAGAAAAGTAAAAAAAAAAAAAATGTCTCTATAGAGCATTGGGGACATTCTTGTCACACATGGCCAAAGGAAAGTGTCTGGAAAAACAAGCTACAAAAGTACAAAAATATAGAAGTGACTTTTCTATAACTAAAATATATTTTAGAGAAAGTGTTTACCATTTTTAATGTTTTAAAAAGTAATTCTAGTAGGCCGGGCACGGTAGCGCATGCCTGTAATCCCAGCTGCTTGGGAGGCAGAGACAGGAGGATCGAAAGTTCAAGACCAAAGACAGTCTGCGAAACTTAACGAGACCCTGTCTCAAAAAGTAAAAAAATGGGTTGAGGGTGCAGCTCAGTGGTCCAGCGCTTGCAAAGCATGCAATTGCGAGGCCCTGGGTTCAACCCCCAGGCCTGAAAAAAAAAATTTTTTTTAATTAAAAAAAAAAAAAAAGAGGCTGAGGGTGCCTCTCAGTGGTGGAGCACTTGCCTAGTATGTGCAAAGCCCTGGGTTCAACTCCCCAGTACAGAAAGAAAGAAAGAAAGAGAAAACAATGTCCTAAAGAGAAAAGATGAGTTTCTAATTCACTTAAATGTATTCTGTGAAGAGTGCTTGCCTTGGGGGATACAGGCATAAAGACTAAGAGGTGGTTGTGTAGTCTGGTCCTTCTGGGAAACCATACTGGATTTCAATGTTGGATATTATGGCTCCCCAGGATGGATCTATCAACACAATATGTTATGCTGTTTATGTAGCTAAATTCTTATAATAATGCCTTGTTGTTGTTGTTGTTAGGTGCCATCGAGTCACTATCCGACTCATAGCAACCCTCATAGAGTTTTCAATGGCTGACTGTTTCAGGATTGTCTTGGGAGTGGATTGCCAGGTCCTTCTCCCATTTTTGCGGTGCTGGGAATTGAACTCGGGGCCTCAGAGACTGCAGCACAGAGCTCTTCCAACTGAGCTAAATCCCAGCCCCATAATAATGCCTAGGCAGAATAAATACCATGCAAGTTCTGATTAAGGGTCTAACGGTAAATGTTGTTGTTGTTAGGTGCCGTCGAGTCACTATCCGACTCATAGCGACCCTCATAGGGTTTTCAATGGCTGACTGTTTCGGGATTGCCTTGGGAGTGGATTGGCAGGTCCCTCTCCCATTTTGGGGGTGTTGGGAATTGAACTCGGGACCTTAGAGACTGCAACGCAGCGCTCTACCAACTGAGCTAAATCCCAGCCCCTAACAATAAACATTAAGAACCTAAATACCTTCTATTTAAATTTGAGGAATGATCAGCTGAAACAGAATGCGATTTGAACTTGGTAAGCACCAATGGTGAGGCTCAGGCCTTTTCTCACCTGTAAACAAAGCCACTTCACTCAAAGCCAGAAAGCTATTTCAATGGAAATTTTATCACCTGTATCTCTGTGCTTTCTTTTAACTCCTTCTATGACACCCCTGTTCAAGGTGCTGTGTTCCTCCAGAATCCAATTTCTGCCCAGGGGAAATAGAACTACAGCGTCATATCTGTAAACTTATATCCCGTATCACCTCCCTGATCTCTGACTACTCCCACTCATAGGTAGGTGAAAAGTGAAGTCACCACTATTCTTTGACTGGTAATCCTCATATGGCTTACATGGCATTAGGAGGATCTTTCAATACTCCAACCATGTGCTCTATGTACTTGGCATATAAAGAGAAGAGAATTAATGGGGGATCTTAAGTAACTTTTAAACAAGATTAAATTTAAAAGGAGGATGAGCTTCAGAGAAGAGTTGGAGCTGGAGGTAACAGATGACAACAGAAGTACGTGTCTTATCTTCTTAGGTATAAAAGAGGAAGAAGGTCTCTGACTTCTTGAGGTAGCTACTTTCCAGAGATCTCTGACTATGTTTCCTGATTGCTTGGCTTGCTTCTCTAAAAATGCCAACTCCTAGGCCCATCTCTTCAATTAGGATTTTTGGAAGTAGAGTCTGGCATCTCCATTTCTAACATGTTGCCCTCAGGTGATTTGGATGCCCCCAGTTCTCTTCTGACTGGCTCATTTCTCAGAGAGATAAACAGGACACAAAGTATTGACCACAGAAATCGGGGATCAGAAGCAGTCTTGTCCAACCTGTGGCCTACAGGCTGCATGTGGCCCAAGACAGGTAGTAATGTGGCCCCACAAACTTTTTAACATCATGTGTTCTTTAGCATTTATTTTCTTCGTGACTGCCTTTATTATGTATATGCACTAACTACATTATATAATTTATGTGATGCCCAAGCCAGTTGCTCTTACTCTATGTGGCCAAGAAATTGGACACCCTTTCCTTACAGATCATTTAGGGTACCTCTTTCCTTCATCATTCATTCACATGAGGAGGCCTATTGAAGTCAAAGGGTTTACTTGGAGTCAGTCAGCTTGAAGAATGTTAGCACTTCTCAGAAATTCCAAGAATGAAGGAATTGCTCACCCACCAAATATGCCTAATGTGAAAGTTATTTGCTTTGCTAACACACAGCGTTTCCAAAATTAGCAAAGCAGTACAACAATGTTGTGACAGACTTCCACTGCCACGTAGATCTCTACAAAATCCCCAGACCTCCCGTAATGAGTGTACAGTACTTCTTCCTTATTCAGTTTCACTTTCCATGGTTTTGGTTACCTACAGTCAACTGCAGTCCAAAATATTGAATGGAAAATTCTAGAAATAAACAATTCACACATTTTAAATTACATTCCTTTCTAAGTAGTATAAAGAAATCTCACATCCTCCCTCCTTGCCCTGCCCAGTACCTGAATCAGACATTTGTCCAGTGCATCCATACTGTATATTCTACTTACCCATTAGTCATTTAGCGGTCATTTTGGTTACCAGATTGACTGTCCTGAATAGTGGTGCTTGCATTCAAGTATCCTTATTTTATTTAATAATGGCCCCAACACACAAGTGTAGTGATGCTGGCAATTTGAATGTGCCAAAGAGAAGCTCTAAAGTGTTTCTTCTAAGTGAAAAGGTAGAATTCTCAATAAGAAAAATTAAAAACTATATGTTAAACTTGCTAAGATCTATGGAGAGAATGAATCTTCTACTTGTGAAATTATGAAAAAAGAAATGAAAATTCATGCCAGTTTTGTTGTCACACCTCAAACTGCAAAAGTCATGGCCATAGTATGTGATAAGTGCTTAGTTAAGACAGAAAAGACATTAAATTTATGTGTTGAAGATATGGACAGAAAACGTTCCAGTTGATACCAATATCTAGGATAAAATATAGGATTATATAGGATTCAGTACTATCCACATCTTCAGGCATCCAATGGGGTCTTGAAATTTAGTATATTCCCCACAGAAAAGAAGGGACAATTGTATTTTATGAGATTTCTCATTAGCCTGCTTTCTCTCTTCCTTTCCTCTCCTTTCCTTTCCTTTCTTTTCCCCTTTACCCCTCTCCTCTCCTGTCCTCTCCTATCTTCTCTCATCCCCTTCTTTCCTGTTCTTTTAATTAACAATACTTTATTCTTTCTCATGAATTCTATAGACTAGTATTTTGGGAGAGGGCTCAGAAGAATAGTACAGGATCAGGATATGTCTCTTTTATTTTTATTTATTTATTTACTTAAATTTATTTATTTGTTTATTTTTTTGTGGTACTGGGGGTTGAACCCAGGGCCTTGAGCCTGCACGCTTTGCAAGTGCTGGACCACTGAGCTGCTCCGTCAGCCCTTTTTTTTTTTTTTTACTTTTTGAGACAGGGTCTCTCTAAATTACACAGACTGCCTCTGGTCTGGAACTTGCGATCCTCCCGCCTCTGCCTCCCAAGCTGCTGGGATTACAGGCGTGCACCACTGCACCCGGCAGGATACGTCCTTTTTAAAAAATTTATTGAAGTACAGTTCACATATAAAATTTGCCCATTTAAAGTGTACAATTCAATGGTTTTTAGTATATCCACAACTGTGGAAGAGTGGAGTTGCTCTTTCTTTGGTGTATGGTGGATTGTGTATGGTGTATTACGTGGTATATTTAGCATTTTGAAGAACTGTCAAACTGTTTTCTAAAGCATATTTCTACCAGCAATGTACAGAGGGTCCAATTGCTCTACATCCTCACCAATGCTTATTATTGTCAATCTTTTTATTATACTCATATGTATTGTTTTGCCGGGGCTGCAGTAACAAAGTACCACAGACTGAGTGACTTAAACCACAGAAATGTGTAGTCTTACAGTTCTGTAGGGTAGGTCTGAAATCAAGGTGGTGGGAGGAACATCCTGCCTCTGAAGAGACTAGGGGATTGTCTGTGTCAGGCCTTTCTCCCAACTTCTGGTTGTTCCTTGGCTCATGGCAGCAAGGCTTCAGTCTTCATGTGATATGCTCCTTGTGTGCCTGTCTGGGTTCAAATTTCCTCTTTCTACAAGAATTCCACTCATATTGGATTAGGTTTTGGTGTCGGCTAAATATGTCCCGGCAAAATTCATGTGTTAAAACTTAATCACCAAGGTAATAGAATTGAGAGGCAGGGCTCTTAGGAGGTGCTTAAGTTATGGGGGATCCCTCATGAATGGATTATTAACTATTTATTTATTTATTTATTTATTTATTTAGTGGTACTGGGGATTGAACCCAGGCCTGCATACATGCTATGCAAGTACCCTACCACTGAGCCACACCTACAGCCCCTGAATAAGTGATCTTATAAAAGAATTATGAGGAAGCCCTTCCCACGTTCCACCACGTGAATACATGGCATTAGTTCATTTTGCGATTCTACCATATTAAAGCACATGGAAGACACTTCTATGAGGAATGCCCCTCAACAGACACTGAATCTGGTGGCACCTTGATCTTAGATTTCCAGTCTCTGGAACTGTGAGAAATAAATTTCTATCACTTAGAAATTACTCAGTCTAAGGCATTTTGTTGTAGCAGTCCAAATGGATTAAGACAGGAGACCACAGTATCCTAATATAACTTCTCTTAACCAATTAATTTTATAGTAACCCTACTTTCAAATAAGCGCACATTTGAGGTACTTCAGGTGAGGATAGCAGCATATAATTTTCAAGAGGACATAATTCAACCCATAACATCACCCTACTGGATCTGAAGGGGTATTTTATTGTAGTTTTGATTTACACTTCTCCATGACTAATAATATTGAGCATCTTTTCATGTGCTTATTGTTTATCTTCTTATATATTATTTATCTTACTGTATATTTTCACATACCATTTGTATATCTTTATTGGTCTAGTCAAGTAATCTGTTCATTTAAATCTCAGATTACTTGTCTTTTGTGGAATTTTAAGAGTTTTTAAAATATATTCTGGATATAAGGCACTTATCAGATGTATGATTTGCAAAGATTTACTCCCATTCAGTGCATTATCTTTTCGTATTCTTGATAGCATCCTTTCATGCACAAAATATTTTAATTTTATGAAATCTAACTTATTTTTCTGTTGCTCTATTTCTTTGTTGCTTGTGTTTTTGGAGTCATAGCTAAGAAACCATTGCCAAATCCATGTCACTAAGATTTACTCCTATGTCTTCTTCTAAGAGTTTTAAATTTCATCACTTATGTTTAGTTCTCTGGCCTATTTTGAGTTAGTTTTTCTGTGATGTGAGGAAGGAGTCCAACTTCTGTCTTTTACATGTAGATATAAAGTTGTTTCAGTGCAATTTGTTGAAAAGACTATTCTTTCCTCCATTGAATTGTCTTGACATACTTGCCAAAAATGAACTGGCCATAATGTAAGGGTTAATTTCTGAATGCTCACTTCTATTCCATT
The DNA here is from genome assembly GCA_007922755.1 of Pedetes capensis. Lineage (NCBI taxonomy): Eukaryota > Metazoa > Chordata > Mammalia > Rodentia > Pedetidae > Pedetes > Pedetes capensis. The sequence goes on from VMDO01015654.1 coordinate 47,851, forward strand.
GATCTATATTTCCATGGCACACTGTCTTGATTACTCATGGCACACTGTCTTGATTACTGCAGGTTTGTACTATGTTTTGAAATCAAAAATTGGGAATCTTCAGACTTTATTATTCTTTCTCAAGGTTGCTCTTGCTAGTCTAGGTCTTTTGAATTTCCACATAAATTTTAGGATAAGCTTGTCAATTTCCACAAAAAACTCATTAGGATTTTGATTAAAAATTGCATTTAATCTGTATATAATTTGTCCATTTTAACAATAAGACTTTGAATCAATCCATGAAAATGGGATGCTTTTACATTTAGTTAGATCTTCTTTAATCTCTTGCAACAATATTTTATAGTTTTCAATGTGCAAGCTTTATTTTCAATTTTGTTAAGTTTATAACTAAATATATTATTATTGATGTATTTGTAAATGGAATTTTCTTAATAAGTTCATTTTCAGATTGGTTGTTGCTAATGTGTAGAAATATACTTCATTTTGTGTGTTGATCTTGTATCCTGCAACTATGCTAAATTTGTGTATTAATTCTGTAGTCTTTTAATGTATTTCTCACCTATGTTATAATATATGCATATATATGCACACACACATATATATGTACACACACACGCGTGCATATGTGTGTATTTGGTCTTTGCCCCTGGATCTTGGTACAGAAATCAAAAACACTTACAATCTCCTAAATTACAATAATATCTTCTGTTATTCATAACTATACTTAAATTTATTCTAATAAGGTTGCTTATAGTGGGCCCTCAGATAGTATTAAGGAAGGAGCTAACCATACACAAAATTGGAGGGTTGGGAGTTTCATCCCCAACCCCAATCAGTGTGAGGGGAGAGAGGCTGGATGTTCAGTCATGTCTCCAGCGACTTAATCATGCCTGAACAGTGAAGCTCTAATAAAAACTCTTGAAAATAGGTTTTGGGGAACTTCTGGATTGGTGAATATACTGATACACTGGGAGGGTGGTGCTACTGGGGAGGGCATGTAAGCTGTGTCCCCAACCCCATTCCTTATCCTATGAATTTCTATCATTTGATTGTTCTTCAGTGTTATCTTTTTTGATAAAACTATAATTTTAAGTATAGCACTTTCCTGAGTTCTGTGAATACTCTTTGAAAATTATTGAACATGAGCAGTGGTCATTGGAATCCCCAAATTTGTAGTCAGCTAGGCAGAATTGTGCATAGTCTGGGGATCCTAGTTGTGGCTGATGCCTAAAATAGAGGTAGTCTTGCAAGACTGAGCACTTGACTCATGAAGTCTGTGCTAAATCCAGATAGTGTCAGAATTGAATCAAATTAGTAGATGCCTAGTTTATGTTGGGAAATTGACATTGGGATGATGTACCTATTAAACTTGTTTGTTAATTCTTGTGCTTTTTAAATGGATTCTGAAGGATTTTCTATACCCTATTGCATTAGTCAGCTGTCACCACTGTAGCCGAAAAACCAACCCAAACAAACTTATGGGGAAACAGGTTTATTGTTGTTGTTGTTGTTGTTGTTAGTGCCGTCGAGTCGGTATCCGACTCATAGCGACCCTCATAGGGTTTTCAATGGCTGAGTGCTTTGGGATTGCCTTGGGGGTGGATTGCCAGGCCCTTCTCCCCTTTTTGCGGTGCTGGGAATTGAACTCCGGGCCTCAGAGACTGCAGCACAGTGCTCTACCCACTGAGCTAAATCCCAGCCCAGGTTTATTAGGAGTTTACAGTTAATCAGTCCATAATGGTGGCAGGGAAGGCAGGGTGGTGGTGGCAGTAGGGTCATGGTAGATGACCTCATGACATAGCAGACCTGGAACAGAGACAGACTAGGCCTGCAAGTCTAGGGTAAATACTTCCAAACATCCTGCCCCAGGTATCTACTTCCACAAAGCGAGAACTCCATCTTCAAAGTTTCATAACCTCCTGGGACAGTGCCACCAGCTGGACTCTGAAGATTAAAGCACAATAACTTTGGGGGACACTTTATATTTAAAGCAGGACACTCTAACCCTAGTCCCCAAAGGTCTATGGCCACCTCATAATGGAAAATGCATTTAGTTCAATTTCAAAAGTCCTCAAAGTCTTAACAGTCTCAACCATCTTCAAAAGTCCAAGTCACCCCTGAGACTCAAGGCAAACTTAACTATGGGCCCCTTAAAAAAAAATGAGTTACATACTTACAAAATAACTCATTTTTATTTTGTAAGTATGTAACTCATTTTTTTTTAAGGGGCCCATAGCTAAGTTTGCCTTGAGTCTCAGGGGTGACTTGGACTTACAAGAAAGAATTGGTAGATGACCAACCATTCCAAGAGGTTGCATATGAAGAGGAACCAATGGTGTTGAAGGACAAAGTGGAAGCTGCCTTGAAATAACTGGTGAAACACAAGGCTCCAGGAATTGATGGGATACCAATAGAGATATTTCAACAAACAGATGCAGCACTGGAGGTGTTAACATGTTTATGCCAACAGATTTGGAAAACAGCTACTTGGCCAACTGACTGGAAGAGATCCATATTTGTGCCTATTCCCAAAAAAGGGGATCCAACTGAATGTGCAAACTATCAGACAATATCATTAATATCGCACACCAGCAAAATTCTACTAAAGATCATTCAGA
>VMDO01015655.1:0-50439 GCA_007922755.1 Pedetes capensis
AATAGAATAAAAAGTATAACATATACTTTTAATTCAATCTTACCAATTATATACTATAAGTTCTGTATGTTCTGATCGATTTCTCACTTGATCTTAGAAAATCCAAGGAAGGTATTAAAATCTTTCATGGAAAGTATATTTCTGCAATTTCCTTCTGTGAGATGTAGGTTTTATTTCATATATTTTTGAGTCGTTGTTTGATGACAAAGCATTATCATGACTAGTTTATATTCCTTGCGAATTTTATAATAAAAAATCCTTTTCTTCCTCATTGGATGTTATTTGGCTTTTTCATAAATCCATTTTGTCATCTTTGCTTACTTGCTTTTTGTATTCATGTGTCTGGTAATCATTTTATTTTTAGCCTTGGTATGTCATTTTGTGTTAGACATGATTTTTGTAAGGAAAATTAAGTTAAATATTGCCATTTAAACAAGTTTGAAATTCTCAAGCCAATAATTGGTGGAATACAAGCCAATTTTTAAAAAATACCCTCAAGCATAACACAAATTTGGATTTTCTTTAATAAGTTTTGGTTGCATTTGGCAGAAAGGCAGTGGATTAGAATAACCCATGACTTAATCCTTGGATTGGGGTTTTAGACTATGACCCCAATGTAAATTTGGGTGAAATAGGTCCTTACTTTGTGTAAACTGGTATCATTTGAGTAAGCTCTACAGCCATTACAGAGAAAACTACTAAAACTATTAAGAATTATCTGCACAAATATAAACATAGGAGATAAAACACAAAGTGGTAGGTACTTGTCATTTAGGTTCTAGATTCCTGATAATAAAAATTAGTACATCAGAAATAATTAGCAATATAGTTGAAGAATTTAGATATGCACTTGCGGTTTAAGGAACTAGGACATTCTAAACAGTGCATCTCATTTATTGGTATGAGCAAACAACAGACCATATGTGATAATCTCAAGAATAAAGTTCTTAAGAAAACTAGCCAGCTGAATCTTGCAAATGATCTCTTTTGCAGACCCAACTGACATAAAGTCAAGAACTGAAACACAAGATGGTGGGAGATACCATAGATATGAGTGCCAACTTAAAGTTATTTCTTATGGCTACACTTGTATAGGCATGGAATTGTTTTAAATAGTTTCTTTGTTTTAGGAAGAACAAGTCAATCTATACTTTGATAGATCTCAGAGTTGTACACAGAAACCTGTTATTTGTACAAATATACTGTAAACCCAATGAGCTTTAAGACAGGCTTTCTCAATCTTAAAATTTCCAAAAATATTTGCCTACTTGGAAAAGGAAACTTCTGAACAGCTGGTATAAAAAGGTATAAAATAAAGGTGTAAAAACTCCTGTTTTATTTTATAAGGGTAAAAAATTTGGTTTGACTGAACAAGTATGCATGAAAAGCTAAAAAGATAAATTCTGTCAGTAAAATTCAAGATGCTATAATGAATTAAAATTGCTTTTACATGTTTATTTCAGCATGACCATAATCTCAAAATTTTAAATAAAAGATTATGCTCCTGAACACTGACAGAATCCAAAAGTTATACTAAGATATAACAGTAATAATATATTAAAAGTAAAAATAAATAAGCATGTTGGCTTCTCGAAATAGCTGACATGTTACGATAGCTCTACTTACTTTTTGGCATAGAAAGTGTAAAATAAATTTGCACATGAAAATTAGTTTAAATTACATTCCTACCCCAGACAGTTGTCAACAGAAAACTATTTTCAATGAATGGTCAGTTAGAATTAATATATTACAGACAGTCCTCAACTTTTGATGGTGTGATTTTTTATAATAATGGGAAAATGATATACATTCAGTAGAAATTATACTTCTAATTTGTAATTTTGATATTTTCCATGGCTAGGAATGTGAGGTAAAATACTTTTATGAAGCTGGACTCTGGCAGCCTGTTTTAGCTCTCAGTCAGGTGATCACAAGGGCAAACTATATCATGTTTGTGTTCCTAAGCTCTGATATTCAGTAGGTTAGGTGTATTTAAGTGCATTTTCCATTTGAAATATTTTCAACTTACCATAGATTTATTGGGATGAAATCTAATCATAAACAAAGGAATATCTATGTAGTAAATGTATATCCACACATGTAACACACGTGTGTGTGAACATACTTGTAGAGTAATAGTACCTTTTAGTATATAATGCAGTACTAAATACACACACAATATGCAGCGCCAATGGACTGTTATGAGAAAAGAGGAGAGAAACCTTATCTAATATCAGAGATGATACTGGAATAAAATAATGCATTGAAACCACCAGGGAAAAATGTTATTCCCTATGTGCTGTTTCCTGATGGTGTTAAGGATAACACATATAACCCTGGTGCTTGATAGATTTTGCCCTGTAAATGGTTTTTCTGACTACAGTTAATAACAATTGTATCATATACTGGAAATTTGCTTATGGTCTCGATTTGAGGTACTCTTACCACATAAGAGGGAAATAATTATGTGAGATAGTGGGATATGTTAAATTGTTTGACTATAGTAAGCATTTCATCATGGATGTCAAAATATTATGTGGTATACCTGAAATATATACAAGAAGAAATAAATTAATAGATTAATAGGTTTCCAAGGACAAAGTCAGAGGTCAATGATTCTCAGCCTAAGCTTGGGGAGTCAGGGGAAGAAGTGGTGTCTTTCTGGTCCCAAAATAACGTTTCTTCCCTTATGAGATATGCTAACAACAGCAACAAAAAATCATTTGTGGGATTTATTCTTCAGGTAGAATTCACCTCTAAAAAATGAAAAGGTTTAGACTTTGGTTTATAGTTACAAACCAAAGAATATTTAGTGACCTAAGAAGTGATAAAAGATAAAATATACAGAGAATATATTACTTTAACATAATAATGTTCTTATATATAATTGTTATATTGATATTTTATTTTCAACATGGTAAATAAGTGCAAGCAGTGATATCTTAGAAAAAAATAAGATAAACTATATAACATAGGGAAAAATAAAGAAAGATAGATAAAAAGAAAGAAAGAAAGAAAATAAACATGAAAGAAAGACTTAAAGAAAGACAAACAGAAGAAGGAAGGATGGATGCAAGGAAGAAAGGAAGGAAAAAAGGACTGAGTTGAAATACAACAAAAACATATGAGACCATTTAAGAACACATGGATATTTAAACTTAAATAGTGACTATCTAGCACAACAGGAGAGTGTTTTGTTATTCCAAGTTCTCAAGAAAGACAGGCAGAATGTGGTTAAACTTGTGCTAGGAATATTAGAAGAAATGGGGGCAGTTACCAGAATTTTAGAGACGTTCTGGGAATTATAACTGCTTAATTACAAATTCGGTGTTAGACAAACCTCAAGGCTTATTTAGAAAGTTGAAAGAAAAAAAATGTCAAATATGAACTTGCTTACTGTGGAAATCCTAATTGTTTTTGCGGTTGGAGGAAGTGGGGTTAGGGACAGAATTTTTTTACTGCAGACGTTCTTTCAAAGTTCTCATATTGATAAAATAAAAATCTCCTAAATCTGTTTCAACCATCACGTGAAGCCATATTTGACTTTAAAATAAATCTAAAACTGGTTTTATATTATAGATATGGTTTATGAGTTTCAGCTAGATTCTAGAAAATTCTCTTTTCAATTCTTCAGTGAAATATTAGGTTTCACTACCTAATTCTATGGATCTAAGAGTTTATCTTCTGTGATTTTAAAAGACTGAGATAGTTTAAGCAGATGGAATAAAGAAAAACCTGTCTTTTAACTTCTAAGGACTACATCTTTCAAGATGTAATGCTAGACTGGCCTCTCCTGACTGTTGTTAGGTGCCCTAGAGTCAGGTCCGACTCATAGCAACCCTATGTACAGCCGAACAAAACACTCCTGCAGGCACATGATCTTTTTATGTTTAAGCCCATTGTTGCAGACACCATATCAATCCATCTAGTGAAGGGTTTTCCTTTTTTTTGTTGACTTGCCACTATCCCAAATATGATGTCTTTCTCCAGGGATTGGTCCCTCCTGACTACATGTCCAAAATATGTAAGATGCAGTCTAGCTGTCCTTGCTTTTAAGGAACACTCGGGTTGCACTTCTTCTAGGACAGATCTGTTGTTTCTTTTGACAGTCCCTGGTATATCCAATATTTATCTCCAGCACCATAATTCAAAAGCATCAATTTTTCTCCTGTTTCCCGTGTTCAATGTCCAGCTTTCACAACCATATGATGCAACTGGAAATACCATGGCATGAGTCAGGTGTACTTTCATCTTCAATGTGACATCTTTACTTGTCAATACTTTAAAGAGATCTTTTGCCACAGCTTTTCCGAAAGCAGTGTGTCTTTTGATTTCTTGACTGCTGCCTCTGTGGGTGTTGATTGTAGAACCAAATAAAGCTAAATCACCAACAACCTTAATCCTTTCTCCATTTATTGTGAAGTTGAATACTGACCTAATTGTAAGGATTTTTATTTGTTGATGTTGAGTTGCAATCCATACTGAAGGCTATGATCTTTGATTTTCATTAGTAAATATTTCAAATCTTCTTCATTTTCAGGAAGCAGAGTTGTGTCATCTGCATAACGCAGATTGTTAATGAGTCTTTCCCCAATGCTAATGCCACGTTCTTCATAAAGTCCAGCTTTTCGGATTATTTGCTCAGCATAGATAGTGAAGAGATATAGTGAAAGGATACATCCCTGATGCACACCTTTCTCAACTTTAAACCAAGCAGTTTTTCCTTGTTCTGTTAAAACGACTGCCTCCTAGTCCATGTACAGATTCCTCATGATTATAATTAGATGCTCTGGTATTCCCTTTCTTTGCAATGTTATCCATAATTTGTTATGATCCACATAGTCAAATGACTTTGCACAGTTGATAAAACATAAATAGACACCTTTCTGATATTCTCTGCTTTCATCTAAGATCCATCTGACATCAGCAATGATGTTCTGGGTTCTCCATCCTCTTCTGAATCTGGCTTGACTTTCCAGCAGTTCCCTGTTTATATACTGCTGCAGTTGCTCGCGAATGATCTTTAGTAAAATTTTGCTTGCATGTCATATTAGTGATATCATTCAGTTGTTTCCACACTGAGTTGGATCCCCTTTTTGGGAATAGGCACAAATATGGATCTCTTCCAGTCAGTTGGCCAGGTAGCTGTTTTCCAAATCTTTTGGCATAAACATGTAAACACCTCCAGTGCTGCATCTGTTTGTTGAAACATCTCTATTGGTATTCCATCAATTCCTGGTGCCTTGTGTTTTGCCAATTCCTTCAAGTCAGCTTCTACTTTGTTCTTCAATACTATCAGTTCCTGATCATAAGCAATGTTGGTCATTCATCAATTCTGTTTTATGTAATACTCTGTATATTCCTTCCACCTTCTTCTGCTGGATCATTAAATATTTTCCCTGTAGAGTCTTTCACTATTGCCATTCAAGACTTGAATTTTTTCTTCAATACCTTAAGCTTGAGAAAAACAGAGTGTGTTCTTCCCTTTTAGTTTTCAGTTGCCAGCTCTTTGCACATATCATTAAAATATTTGATTTTGTCTTCTTGAGCTGCCTTTTGAAATCTTCTGTTTAATTCCTTAACTTCATCATGTCTTCCTTTTACTTTAGCTGTTCAACATTCAAGGGCAAGTGCCATTGTCTCTTTTGACACATAATTTGGTCTTTTCTTTTTTCCCTGTCTTTTTAATAACCTTTTGTTTTCTTCATGGGTTATATCTTTTATGTCATGCCACAGCTCGTCTGGTCTTCTATCATTTGTGTCTAATGCATTAAATCTGTTCTTGAGGTGGTCTCTGAACTCAGGTGGGATATCTTCAAGGTACCTTGGCTCTCATACACTTATTCTAATTTTCTTTGGCTTCAGTGTGAACTTGCATATGAGCAATTGATGGTCTGATCCACAATCAGCACCTGGTCTCCTTCTGACAATTGATATGGAGCTTTTCCATCATCTCTTTCCACAAACATAGTCAATTTGGTTCCTGTATGTTTCGTTTGGTGAAGTCAATGTGTATAGTCGCCATTTGTGTTGGGAAAAATATATATTTTCTATGAGAAGGTCATTGGTCTGACAAAATTCTGTCATATGGTCTCTGGCATTGTTTCTGTCACCAAGGCAATATTTTCCAAATACTGACCCTTCTTATTTTCCAACTTTTGCATTCCAGTCACCAGCAATTATCAGTAGGTCTTGATTGCATGTTTGGTCTATTTTAGATTACAGTAGCTGATAGGAATCTTCACTCTCTTCATTCATGGCCTTAGTAGTGGGTATGTAAATTTGAATAATAATCATTAACTGGCCTTCCTTGTAGGCATATGGATATTATTCTATCGCTGAGAGTATTTTATTTCAGGACTGACCTTAAGATGTCTTTTTTGATGATGAATACAACCCCACTTCTCTTTAGCTTGTTATTCCCAGCACAGTAGACCATATTATCATCTGACTAAAAATGGCCCATACTGGTCCATTTTAGCTCATTTTTGCCTAGAATGTCAATGTGTATGTGCTTCATTTCTCTTGTAATAATTTCTAATTTTCCTAGATTCATACTACATACACTCCATGTTCCAGTTATTAATAGATATTTACAGTTGTTTCTCCTCATTTTGAGTTGTGCCACATCAGAAAATGGAGGTCCCTGGAGCTCTACTCCATTTCCGTCATTAAGATAGACTCTACTTTGAGGAGGCAACTGTTCCACAGTAGTCTTTTGAGTACCTACCAACCTGGGGGGCTCATTTTCTGGCACTATATCTGATAATATTTCTCTGCTATTCATAGGGTTTTCAATGGATACTTGTTTCAAGAGTAGGTTGGCAGGTCCTTCTCCATAGACTGTCTTAGTCTGGAAGCTCAGCTGAAACCTGTCTACCATGTGACCCTTCTGGTATCTGAGATACCAGTACCATAGCTTTTAGCCTCATAGCAACACACAAGCCCCCACAGTACAGCAAACTGACTACCATACACAAACTCTCCTTACTGTTGCTTCCTAGGAATATTAGTCTTTCATTGGATGCAGTTGTGCATGGCTGAAGTGCAGTGAGAGTAGGAGGAGTGTGAACATTTAGAGAATTGGAGAAGCAGCAGTTTGGCTCCTTAATAACATCACTCATTCAATAAGGGAATAACCTTTTCATCTTTGTGTTGCTATTGATGATAAGTTTCTAATTAAGTATGTAGAGAATGGGGAGGAACACTTTTATAAAAAACCTCATCTTTTAGGCAAGCTTGCTCTGTCCTCAGTGATGTGTTAGAGGTAGGCCAATAACTTATTTTTTTTTAATCCAGTTCCATTGATTTTGCCAAGTAGTTGCAAGTTTTTGGAGCTTCTGGCAGCAGATTGACCTTGACTATTATTCCTGATTTCATGGTAATTCTAAGTTCCCATTTTTTATTTTTGTCTGTATCTTCAGGAATTTTGGATATCCATATTGGATATGGATATCCATATTCAGTAGATATGTCAGAAATATTTAAAAAGCAGAATGCTAACATTTCCATTTCTATGTAAAGTAGTATCTCTCAACATGTGGTCCCTGGACCAGTAGAATAAGTATTACCTGAAAACTAGTTAGAAATGCAGATCGTCAGATCCTCTGTAGACCTATTAAATTAAAACTCTGGGGATGGGGTCCAGTAATCTGTGTTTTAATAGCTCTCAGTTCTCAGAGTTGAGAACTAAAACCGGCAACTCTCAACTTTTCTGTTGGAGTCAGTTGAGTGGAACTTAAGAAACTACTGTCCCAGCTCTACCACAGATAAATTAAATCAGAATCTCTAGTTTGGGCTTCAGTATTTTAAAAATGTAATGTAAACGTGAAGAAGATTCTAATATGTAGGCAAAGTGAATAACCGTTTGTAACAATCTTCACATTGTAGGGGATGAAATGCCAGAATTCATAGAAGAATGTATATTTAGAGTTCCATGGAACAGTAGACAGGACATCGTTCTATAAATAAGTAAACCAAGTTCCTAATTTAGATGTATTTCTACAATACAATGAAGTCACATGTTTAGTATTGAGGCTTGGGACAAAGTCTTGTACTAATTTAGTGTTCCTAATAGCATTAGCCTGCAGTCGTACCACTGTGGCATCTGACCCTGTTAGATCTCGGAAGCTAAGCAAGGTCAGGTCTGGGTAGCACTTTGAAGGGAGACCACCTGGGAACATCAAATGCTATAGGCTTGGGAGATGGAGCTGGCACCCCACTCTCAAAATAATCGGCCATTGAAAACCCTATGAATAGCAGAGAAGCACTGATGATAATGTTTCTCCCGTTGTACACAGGGTTGCTATGAGTTGGACACCAACTCAAAGGCACCTAACAACAATTGCATTAGCCCAATGTTTATACTGAAGTATTGACAGGCTGAATAAAAAAGAACTCTGTGTAATGAGATGGTTATGTAAATGCTTTACCTACATTAGGCATACAGTTTTGTTGAAAATATTCTATTCCACTATGCATAGAATTTAGTAGGTTTAGAGAAATATTAATGTCTAAAACTTTGATAACCTCCACAAGCAGAAATGTTCACAGCTCCTCTTTTCACAGTTGAAGTGGGTTCTGGACATAAACGGCAGCTCCGGGAACCAAATTCTGGCTGATAAGTGCCCAGTGGACACGATTCACAAGTCTCAAGCCCATTGGATGAATAAGTGCCTTGTTTACACTGAGCTAAAAAGGAAAATGTAATGTGATTAGTAATGATGATATTAAGTCCCACAGAATTAGCTCTGCATAGGATATAATTTTCTACGATTTAATATAGGATAGAAAGAGAAACACAAAGAACTCATCTTCCCACTAGCCAAACTACACATTGGTCATCTCTCCTGCTATTGTCTACTGCTAAATTTTAGACTCATTTCCAGTTACTTCCATTACTATCTTTGAGTGCTTGAGCCATATACAGTGTTTAGCAAATAGTTAATGAACGAAGTTAGAAATATACATCACTGAGAGGCACTGTCATAAGAGTAGGCTGTATATTAGGGTACTTGTGTGACAGAGTGACAAAACTAAAATCTCTTATAACCACCATAACAGTTTTGCAGCTCTAAATAAGAGCTGCCTCTGCAATGTCCTCCTACCTGGAGACATCATTTCATTTGAGGGCTGGCAGAGAGTAGAAAACAAATGTAGTCATAGCCTTAGACCCAGAGAGGTTAAATTAACCAAACAGAATAAATATGCACAGATTTCCTTATAGGGCAGGACTTGAACCAGATGCTGTGAGACTCAGGACACTGTCCTTACTTTCTGCCTTGTTCACCGAATGACTCTCATTTTCAACATTGCTAACATTTTTTTAGTGCATGTCCAATCACTAGCACTGCCCTGGGGTTTATTTCTCATAAAATACCCATAATTGCAGTTGTACCAGTGGCAAAGAGCATGCTTGTGAAATTCCTTATAGGTGTGCCTTCTGTGACCTTAATTATAAAAGAAAATGTTTCTATCATGAGCTATGATTCAGAATAATAGAAATGTTTGGAAAATATTGCATATTTTATTAGCAAGAATACGAACATCTATATCTGTAGCTTCATTTCTAAGTTAATGGTGAATTGAGCTCATCATATCAAATACTAATGATTGCTAAGTAACATGGAAGCCCTTGCTACTAATTAATGTGAGATTCAAGGAAAAAGTTCTGGCTAGTTGATGAATGTGAATTGGAGTTTGACTTAGAGCAATGGAAAATTTACAAAAGGAAAGATACAGGGGAAATGTTCAGGTAATATTTTATAACTAAAAGAAAGAAAAATTACATAAAATTGCTTTCAATTGTGCTCTTATTTGGTCATCATATTTGACATTTAGATTTCTGAGTTATAAGAGGGTTCAGAACATTCTACCCCAAAATATGGTACCTGAGGATACTGAATATTTTAAGCTAAAGGAATCTGGGAAAATAGTAGAAATCTCTCTCTAGCCTTCTCCTGATCTTCTTTCCCACAGCACTCATAAGATCCTCACGTGAAAGATGTCCACCTTGTTACCCAGAAGAAAGAGATATCCTTATTCTGAAGACAGAGGGACACAGAGAGAGTCTGAACTAACTGGCCTTGCTAAATATCCTACTAATTTTTTTTAATAACAACTAGGTCATATCCTTTTTGTCCAATTATACTTATCTACATCATCAAACTTAGCATGAACATACACAATTCCTTGTTTCTTTGGTCTTCATTTCTGTAGGCTCCTGTGTCACATAAAACTTATGTTAAATAAATGGATATGCTCTTCTCTTGTTAATCTGTTTTTTGTTATAGGAGCTTCAGCCATAAATCAAGTGATGGGTGAAGAAAATAAATCTTTCTTCCCCTACAACTGGACACAAAATTCAAGCTGCTTCTGGTGAAAACATCCATTTAACATTTACCTTTACATTCAGAGATGCTTCTTGAATGGAGGTATTTCGTGTGAGTTCCAGAAGGGCAAGGCTTGCATTCAAGTTGCCCTTCTTCATCTTGATAGGATCCTAATCCGCAGCTTTCACAGACAGAATGTTCTACAGAATAATAGGTCCCCAGAGGGCAATTGACTATAGAGAAAACAAACAGAAAACACTGAATAAAGTACCACAGCCATGAAACACCCTTAACTTTTTTCCTGTGACATAAAAGTAGTAAAGCATGTTTCTAGGTACAATTGTTCATGAGTTAAATTTTATCACCCAAAAGTTATTCCTAAGGTAAACCTTCCAGAAATGTATTTCTAGAAACCAACAGTAGTAGGTTTTTATGATTGTTGATTTTTTTTTTTTTTGAGATGATGCTAACTTTTTTTTGGCCAGCTTAGGACTTACGTGATGGGAGGGTTAAAGTATGGGTAAAAGCTACAATAAGCCAGATCATCATGGGAAATAGACAGTTAAGTAAGAAAAAGCTGCTAGAAGAAAAGATAAAAAAAAAATATTTAGATTAATTTGAGGCTTTGTGGTATTAAAATGTTTTTAATTGTTCCTCTTAATGATTTCCTTTCTGAAATTCACTGCTTGACCATTATAGTATTATTTCTACAAAGAAAAACAGGCAAATGCAGTGAGACTGAAACAGGTGAGGTAAGCAGAGCCTTGTCCCTGCTTGCAGGGATTATTGCTTTCTGAAGGCATGTCTAAGGCATCCTCAGATCTAAGGGCCCCAAAGAAACAGGGCAGTTTTAGAACCTTCTTCCTTGGAGATTTGGTCTACTATTTGGTAGGTCTGTAGTGGCTCAGAAATTGTGAGGCTAAAGAGGAACATTGAACTGTGGAAAAGGCTGCTATGAAGTTAGTATTCTTATAGAGAGGACATTTGAAATGAGTATCTATGTGATTCTGAGACGTTAAAGTGTGCAATCATTACCTCCGTACTTATTAAAAAGGCAGATCCCCAACTCTCTGCCCCAAAGTATCAGATACCTTTCTTCTAGGGTGGGACTTGAGTCAAAATGCATTCACAGGCCTTTTAGGTAATGTTGACATAGGTAGTCTGAAGACCACACTGAGAAATGACCCACATTGGTCAAGGCAATTACTGATATTTCTCATAAGGTAGGGAAGAAAGCTAAGGAGGCACAGAATGATAGTAAATTTAATGTGCTTTTGATGGGCTACATTTGTCACATTATGGAAAACCCACTGGAGCTCCTGGAATGGTGATAATAACTGCTAAAGGAGATTGTCTAGACAGTACACAAGAACCATGTATACAGAGAGATTAATACAAGATTCTTGTTATTTGGTTCAGCTGGTTGTACAGAGACCAACTAGAGGAGATTCTGTTGCCAAGAAATGATGACTTCTTTGAGAAACAGATTGGAATTTCACTAAATTGTGGCTGTGTAGAGTTGAGCTTAGTGGCACACACTTGTAATCCTAGCACTTGCGAAATAGAGGCATGAAGATTGTGAGCTTGAGGACAGCCTAGGCTACATAGTGAGTTGCAGGCCAGCCTCAGCTCCATGGCAAGACCTTGATAGAAAAGAAGAAGAAGAAGAAGAAGAAGAAGAAGAAGAAGAAGAAGAAGAAGAAGAAGAAGAAGAAGAAGAGGAGGAGGAGGAGGAGGAGGAAGAAAAAGAAGAAGAGGAGGAGGAAGAGGAAGAAGGGGAGGAGGAGGAGGAGGAAGAAGAGGAAGAGAAGGAGGAGGAGGAGGAAGAGAAGGAGGAAGAAGTTGTTAAGGGGGTAAGGGGCCATAGGGGAGGAAAATAGGGAGTTTCTGCTTAATAGGTATAAGGTCTTTTCAGGGGGTGATGAAAATATTCTGGAAACAGTTGCACAACACTGTGAATGTACTTAATGCCACTGAGTCATACACTTTAAAATGGTTAGTCTTATGTGAATCTTTAATATACCACTTACTGTTTTTATAGGTTAGTTCTTAGTCTTTCTGCCTTCAGTTTTCTCTTGTTTAAAGTGTGCTTACTAATAATGGTACCTTGTGGAAGTGCTGAATAGGAATAAATATGAGAGGTGCTCATCTGACATACAAAAGTGCTCAAAAAGTATTAGCTATTATTATTGGAGCTACTTCTAAAAACTATGAGGTTTAAAGGTCTATAAATAAGGCTTGAGTCCCTCAAATGAAATAGTTTCCTTGTCCTGAACAATGATACATACTTTGATTCTTGAGTCAATATAGCAATAACAACAACCACACAACAGAAGCAAAATGTCTGTTTCAATATTCTTTTACGTGTAGTTGTAAAATGGCTCTACCCATCTCATTTGACCAGATACACTGATACATAAGAGGTAAACAGTAGGCTAGAGAGCAGAGCAGAGCAGGGGTGAGCAAAAGGGAAGGGAAGAGAGCATGAGTGGGGAGAAACCAGTCAATGGTAAATCTGCCCATAAGTGTGTCAGAGAGAGAGGACCACTTCTGTAAGTAAGCCTGCTTGGGAGGGAGAGAGGACCGCTCCCATAAGGAAGCCCACTTGGGAGGGAATTAATGGTGGTGCAGCTTTGAAACATCTTGGTGAGAACTTCTTGAGGGGTGCAGAATTCCTCCCCCGAGTGTAGCTCTGTGTAAAGGCTCTCTGTGAGTTACCCACAACCCTGTATAAACACCCAATAAACTCATGGTTCATAAAAGTTTAACATGATCAGTCCTTTGGTCTGTCTGCATTCCCTCTGGCTTTCACACAACATACATTCTAACTATTTGTGATCACAGGGAAAAGTCTTACCACACATGCGCCCTCTCAGCACAGAGCCTGGTCTACAGAAGAGAAACGCCTTTTCTGTTTCCAGTGAATTGCTTTCAACTACCAGCAGTTCTGAGGCAAGCTTGAAGGAATACATGGGCCCTTTATCAAGGGTCCTTTTCAGTTGATTTGTGATTGTTTCCAATGTCTTAATTAGTCGTTGCTGATTTTCCAATTCAAGGGTATCATTTCTTTCATCAGGTAGAGGCACACTAGCTGAGATAAAAACAAAACCAAATAAAACCAAACACACATACATGAGGTTTCAGGAAGCCATTCATAGTTAGTTTCTATCCAAAAGTAATGATATCCTAAATGTTCTCTAGGAAAATTTAATTCAGAATAAATTGGACTACTACTCATTGAACAACCAGTGCATGGATACTATTAAGAATATTATAATTTGTTTTACACCTCTTAGATGCTGGATCTGCATCACCTTTTGAGGGAGCTCATCACTATAACTTATTAAATTGCTATAAATTCTTGCATTTTAAAAAGATATTTTAAGCTAGGCATGGTGGTGAATGCCTGTAATCCCAGCGACTTGGGAGGCAGAGGCAGGAAGATTGCAAGTTCAAGACCAGAGGCAGTCTGCCATAATTTAGCGAGACCCTGTCTCAAAAAGTTAAAAAAAAAAAAAAAAAAAAAAAAAAAAAAAAAAAAAGAAAGAAAAAGAAAGAAAAAAAAGAAAAAAAGAAAAAAAAAAGAAAGAAAAAGAAAGAAAGAAAAAGATATTTTAGTTTAGCATGCCAAGATGAGAACAAAGCTTGGTACTTGTTGCTGTGAGGACCATAAGATACATCTGTGATATTAAACAGCAAAGAAAAAAAATAAAGAGATAAAACTTTGCTGATAGTGCTCAATTCCAGGGTCATTTCCTAATAATGATAGCAAATAACAAATTAGTGATTTAAGAAATAGGTTTCCAATCCCATCTTTCACATAATATTCCTTTTGCAAACAGTTTACCCTTACCTGTGATGTTAAAAATTAACTTAATTTTCTGGGCAGATAATGGGACACTTCTTATAACCCGTGAAGATGTGGCTTTGCCACTACTGTCTGCAGGTGTTTCTTGCACAACATCCAGGAAATCATCATAAGAGTAATCCAGCCTGTTATCTGTGCCCCAACCACGTGGTCCTGATGACAGTTGGGACAGAGAAATAAATGACGGTACAGGTGCATCTTTGTCAACATTTAGGTTCAATGTTAAGCCATAAGTCAAACTGCTCTTGACCCAAACTGCTCAATTGCCAATAATATACTAAATACAGGATTTGGTATACACTCTTATGTTGCAATTTTTGGGCACTTCATATTTAATTTAGATTACCAATGAATTATTCTGAAAGAAGGTACCTATGAAGGTACCTAGTCATTTATACCAGTCTACCTGAGTCAATAGTTAATTATTGCAGCTCTAGAGGTAAATAGGAGCTGGATGAAGAATTCTAATCAATTCCTATTTCCCTTCAGGACTTGCACCAATTTTTAAAAATTGGTTTTATAAATTTAATGCACATAAGCAGATTTCCTGTTGTGAAGATTATTCACCATATCTGCATCATATTTTAAAAGTAGGGTAATTTCCAAAGGCAGTATACAAGTTAAATGTTTATAAAATGCAACCACACTGGAGACAACATGGATACATGGGATTTGCCAAATGCCTTTGATGTCCTTATGACTAACAGCTGGGCTTTAGACTGTGATTTCATGGCATATGATGTATGGTTGTACAATCTAAGTCAAATTACTTTCATCTTTCTGAACTTCAGTTCCTTCATTTATAAATGGAGATAATGAGTCATATTCATAGGTTTGGCTGTGGTATAGATGAGACAATAAAAATAAACAATGTAGCTCAGAATTTGCCTCAGTATAAAATGTCAATAAGTGATATTAATATCATTCTAGCTATACTAATGCCAAGTTATGCTTTAAGCATAACTTGTGCTTTAAGCAATAGATTATATTTATACAGCCTGTCCACTGAAGTAAATTGCTTTCAGAATATTTTGGTTTTACGTTTTTGATTATTAAAGTGAACAAGGATCAATATTTTTGTTATTTCACTTAAACGTTTTCCTCACAAGTATTATATAGCTATTATAGAAAGAAATGACATTGCATACTTAGGAAGGAAACCTTAAAATTCTTCAACGTCTACATGGAAAAACCTCAAAATTCCACTAAATAGTATATTAGACTTGAAAAATTGAATTTTAACATATACCGGGTGAAGAATATGAATGTTTTCCATGGGTAACTATTTTAAATAAATGGCTTAATTGCAGTGTCAAAGTAAATTCTACAGAAAAGTTGGTGCTAGTATTTTACAAGAATTATGATTCCTTTCTATGATATCATATCATCATTTGAAATTTATCATATCAATGTGACTTTGTTTTTGTGTGTTGAAAACTTTGGGCTAATATTTTGAAATGATTTATTTGTACCCAAAAGTAATATATTCACAATGGCCATTAAACACATGGTCAAATTACACAGCCATCCTAAAACATTTGATGAATAAATTAACAAAAATTTATTTTTCTAGTTTGTACCAGTCTTCTGGAATAATTTTATTTTGTAGGTCAATCTTGCAAACTACTGACACTAAATTATGCAATTACCAATTGAAAATCCGTTTTCATAATCATAATTATATTCTAGGCAATATTTTTTGGTCAGATCCTCCAGCCTGCAGTCAATGTCATCAGCATCACTACAAAATGATGGGACCTGCAAATAAACAATGAAGAGGATAAAATGTAAATCACATCCCTTCGTGCTTTGGATGAACCCTTTGTTCCCCTGGCCTTCACATCTCCACCAGCAGGCAAGGGGGGAAGGCTCAGCACTTTCCATAGTTCTGTAGATTCCTGGAAACATTCCTCACCACTCCCTCCCTCTGCCCTTACAGTCTCTAATGGCCTCAGAGAGCCTCACACCTTTTATCTCTGTATGTCACTCACCACAGGAAGCCCAGGTTTCCTGGGATATCTTTGTCTCTACACTTTCACCCATATGGTTCTTTAACTCCTTTCTTTGACCCTCTCCTGCTCTTACACCCCTCTAGGCGCCCTCAGAAGGTCACAGTCATTAAAGACAAAGCTGTTCTTTCTTGCCTCTTCTCTCTAGTTCCCTTCACCTTTGCTCTAAATGAAACTCAATTTTCCAGATTTCTGGAATATTTTTCTAGAAAATGATCCTGGAAATATGAGAAATTTTAGAATTTTAGAGTTCTAGGTAGGATTTGGCTGCAGCTTATCTCAGTTGGTAGAGTGCTGCTCTGCACTTTCTGAGCACCACCACAAAAATGGAGAAGGACTTGGCAATCCACTCCTGAAGCAATTCTGTAACAATCAGCTACTGAAAACCCTATAAGGGTCACTATGAGTCAGACCCGACTCCACCACAAGTAGGATTGGATGGGAGAAGGACATGGCAACCTACTCCTGAAGCAGTCTCAAAACAATCAGCTATTGAAAGCCCCATGAATAACAGAGAAACACTGGCATAGTGCAGAGTGTGGCACAGTGTCATAGAGTATTTCATTCTGCTGTCCATAGGATCACTTTGAGTCAGACTTGACTCGATGGCATCTAACCACAACAGGTAGGACTGGAAGTAGGGGACCTGTCCTCTTCATTCTCATTGAATGCCTTTCCACCTTATTTAGAGTAAAAGGCAAAGTCATTACAGTGACTTTCAAGGTTCCTCATAGTCTGATTTCTTTTCGCACTCCTACTTTCTCTACTCTCTGTGATCTCTTTGACCATTTCATATCACTCATCCCATTATCCTTTCCACTCTGACCTTTTTATGGTGGCTCAAATTCCTGAACACATCCCTGATGCAAGGCCTTTGCACTTCTTTCCTCCCTGCATGAAATACTGTTCTCCTAAGTATGTCCATGGCTCACTGCCTAATCCCTTCGGGTCCTTTCTAAAATGGGAAACTTATTAGTGAAGTTTTCTCATCTTCTGCTTTTATCCTGTTAGCACTTGCCACCTGGCATGCTGCATATTTTCGTTGTAATTTCTTTATTGTTTATTCATTAGGATGTAAATTATATGAGTGCATGGGGTTTGGGCTGTTTTATTCACGTCTAAATCCCTAGTGTCTAGGCCAGGACACAGAGGTTTACTAAATATTAATTAAACAAATGAATAAACATTTAATAGCATATTCTGATCCATTTCACCATTTTTAACATTCTACAGACTTAACTGCCTGCAGCTGTACCACTGTGGTGTCCAATCCCGTCAGATCTCAGAAGCTAAGCAGGGTCAGGCCTGGTTAGTACTTGGATGGGAGACTGCCTGGGAACACCAGGTGCTGTAGGCTTGGGAGAAGGACCCAGGAACCCACTCCCAAAAATCAATCTGCCATTGAAAACCATAGGAATAGCAGAGAAGCAATAACAATAGTGTTTTGTCTGTTGTACATAGGATTGCTATGAGTCAGACACTGACTCAACAGCACCTAACAACAACAGACTTAGCTTGTGATAGATGCTGAGTCTAATACACATAAAAGTCACTTTTACACAATTTTCAACTTGGGCTCCATTTATTATTTAAGTATTTACTATTTAAGTATTACTATTGAAGTATTTTACTATACTTCACTAGTTTAGGATGGGTGTAACAATGATGAGCATATTATTGCCTTTTAATGCATAGGTCAATAACAGTGGCCTAATGAGTGTAGGGGCTGGGATTTAGCTCAGTTGGTAGAGAGCTGCGCTGCAGTCTCTGAGGTCCCAAGTTCAATTCCCAGCACCACAAAAATGGGAGAAGGGCCTGGCAATCCACTCCCAAGGCAATCCCAAAACAGTCAGCCATTAAAAACCCTATGAGGGTCGCTATGAGTTGGATACCGACTTGACGGCACCTAACAACAACAACAAGGACTGTCTTGATTTGCTAGGAATGACCATTATTTTTCTTTTTGGAATTTGGTTTTGATTAGATTCAAACAAAACTTTAAAAAAACAAGTGTCCATTGAATTGATGGCGTTTAATACATTTAACATCTTTATAATATAACAATGCTTGTCTGCAGCCATAGCATCCTAGCATCTGATCTTGCCTGATCTTGGAAGCTAAACAGGGAGAGCCTGGTTAGTCTCTGGATGGGAGACCTCCTGGGAATACCAGGTGCTGCAGACTAGGGAAAAAGAACCTGGCAATCCACTCCCAAAACATCCACAGTTGAAAACCCCGTGAATAGCAGAGAAGCACTGACAATAGTGCCAGGCATGGTACAGTGTCAGGGAGTGTTTCCTTCTGTTGTACATAGGGTCGCTATGAGTTGGACCTGACTCAATGGCACCTAACAACAGCAACAACATAACAATGCTTGGCACATGCTAATAAGCACTATAAAATGTTCAATAGCAAATAAATAAAATGCTACCCACTCTGCTTGGCATACAAATATGTATACAACATGTTCCCTGGCTTTAAGATGCTCAATACATAATAAATTGCCTTGCTTTCTCCAAATTGCTGAAAGAGATGTAAACAAAAATGCATGAAAAAAGCCAGGCATGGTGATGCAGGCCTCTAACCCCAGCAACTCAGGAGGTGGAAGCAGGAGTACAGCAAGTTTGAGGCCAGAGGCAGCCTACATAACTTAGCAAGACTCTGTCTCTAAATAAAAAATAATAATAATAAAAATGATCTGGGGCAGCTCAGTGGGAGAGTGCTTGCAAAGCATGTGTGAAGTCCTGAACTTAACCCTCAAGTACTGCAAAAAAAAGAAAAAGAAAAAAAAAAAAAAAAAGGAAGGAAAGGGGAAAAAAGAATTGCCTTTAAATGTTCAAATAATGCCTCATTATAAAAGAATATAGTCTACAATGTTGGAATTTTTGTCAGACTTTAAATAATAAAGGAGGCATTCTCAAACCACATGGACATCAAGTGTCTCTGACTTTCTAATTCAGGGCATTTAAGAAAATTAACATTTTAATGCAAATTTACTTATAATTTATTCCAGAAGTCCAAAATAAATGAGTAATTCTAAATATTAGGTACAAGTTTGGATCACGAAGAACAGAGAAATAACCAAGAGTATGAATTTCAGTTGTAAGTGACACTGAGAGGCTATGGTGACCTCAACAGTGACTTTTAAAACATGACACACAATAAAGACTACTGCAGACATACCATTTTTCCTAGGGTGGTCTCAAATGCTTCAGAAAACCTCTGCAACAGGTCCCTGTCATCACAGCGAGTTGCTTTGTATAACATCTCAAAGGACTTGAATCCATGGTTTGCAAAACGTTTTACTGGAAAATGGGGAGCAAAACAGCTTCAGTTGGTTAAGGTTTTCAAAACAAACATTTAACTTTCTTTGGAATGATAAAAACTAAAATTTTAATTCTAACATGATTTTTGGGATTAATTGTTCTAAGCCTAAGAGATAAGGAAAGTTTCTAGGCATCAATTCATCGTAATAAACTATGAGTTAAGCAGCAGTGTAGTTAGTTATCCAGTGATGACTTTGCTTTTGATATATTATTCTTTACCTTCCAATTTTATGAGAAAAAGTGAATAGCTGAGAGAATAAGAGATCCTTTGATCCTGGGCTGGATCCAAGTCATTTTAATTTATAGTTATCCAAGTTTATATCATACATTTGTATTATATTTTCAACCATTAGGCAGTAAAAATTTTAAAATATTATGTGCAATCATATTCCTTGAAAGGATAATTTCCACAGAGACAAATGTGTTTTTGGATCAATAGCTCACATGGTTATGTTTAACAAGATGTACCAAAATATTCAGGGGCAATGCCTCCTAACAACATCCTACCTTCTTAAATTATGATAGAGGTAAGTATAAACCTTTACTTCCTTAATTTGGAAAAAAGTAGATCAAATAAGCAGGCTTTACATTTTTTATATACAACATTGGCATTTAAATTCCATTTATGGTACCTGATCAAAGATTCACTCCAGAGAATACTCATTTACACTAGACAAACGTATTGGGTTATTTTTTTACAACAACATATATTTCACATTATAGAGCAGCTGTAAATATAAATCAAATATAAAGAGAATTCAACTGATCTATTTTATTCTATCACCTATGTTGGATATTAAGTAATATGTAAGCTCTTCTACAGACTATGAGACTTTAAATTCATCTTTATAAGTCAAGAACTATATGCTGACAAGCCTCATCACATATTTCTAGTAAATCACATGATAGTCAAGGTGGTTCTGCTTTCCTATAGCAACACAATCTAGAAAAGGGTCTAATGGGTAGTATTTTAAATCCATGGAAGAGGAATTCTCTTATTCATAAACATTTCAAATTCATGACATCATATTCTACTAATTCCTATTGTAAAGTAAGTTTCCTTTTTAACGGTTGGAAATGTACACACACATACCCTCTCCCCCTACCCAAGCTAAAAGGGTTCACAATAAAATTAAAACTTACTAGCACAGTCTGGCCATTCAGTAGAATATGGTGGTTTCCAGATATCATCTTCAAAAGCACAATAATAATTCTCAGTAGACCCATCAGTGAAATCATAGCCCTCCAGGCAACTTAATGAGCAGTTAACTCCAGCACTGTCTTTGGTACAGATAAAATCCCCATTTTTAGGTGTGAAGGGAACTTCACAGGGAGAGCCTGTATTGACAGCAACACTGTGTTATTCACATTCAGTGGTGTGAGTAGTATAAATTAGAGTCTAGGAAATTAAGCTGAGTTTTTAAAAAGACTCTTTCCATGTACCACCATTTCTATGAAAACTTAAAGTCCTCTGTGTAGAAAAGTGGCAATGATTACATTTGGTTCCAATATAGTGATACATCGAAAAGTTCTACCTATGTGTAGTTATGAGTTCTACATATTTTATAAAAAGCTAAAAGTATTCCTGACTTTGGGTTATTATTTTTGGCATTCTTTTAATAAAAATTAAAACTAGACAATATTATGTAGCAAAGCCACTTTCAGACTCTGTCTCTTCAAGCTTTCAAAATAAGATCATTACAATAACACTTTGTAATCTTAGAGAAAATGTTACTAAAATAGTAATCAGAGGCCACACTGGGAGAAAATACTTCTATCATGAGGTCAAAGTATGACAGTTGGAAACATGAATCAAATCTGTCATTGTTTTAACTTTGAAAATCTAATATTTGTAGCCTTTCTGTCACAAACTAGAGAACTATAGCAATCATAGATATGAAAATCAATGAGGTTTGGTGGGTGTTATGAAGAGAATACCTTTTATGACAATGTGGATGTCACATGTTCTGTTATTGCCTGAGGGGTCAGTGGCTGTATACTGCACTATAGTCTTCCCATGAGGAAAAAGGTCTCCTTGTGCATGACTTCTGGTAATGACCAAGTCAGCCCCTAAAAGGGAAAGAAGGGATCCAATTTTGGGGTTATATTGATCTGCAGTCACTTTATTAGTCTTCTTTTGATTTGAAGTTTCATTCTGTATTTATGCAAATCAGCTGGGCGTTCCACTTACACTGATTTGCTTCCTAGTAGAAAAGATTTAATATTTATGCTATAACACAAATAGTAGGCTTAAAAGTCCTATTAAATTAAGATATTTTTGTTAAACTAGTTATTTTTCTTTGAATACATCAGTTGGCACATTGCCCGTTTATTTAAGAAATTATGTATTTTGCATTTTAATTGTTGTTTTCTAGGTTTTAGTGAAAGCTTTCAAGTGACCTTCAGTTGTATTTGCTCAGGTTTATCTTCTTTCCTTTAATCTTTTGTAATTTATTCAGCTAATGTTTAAGAGTGAGTATGAATATAAGAACTGGACTAGAGATACCATATGCTTAGTTTATACCTTCAAGCTTGAAGATTCAATGAATTCATTAGAACACTTTCAATCATAACACCTAGCAAAGTTTTAGTAAATGTTCATTGCATATTGAATAAAGAGAAACTCAATGGATAGGTTGAATTAATAATGCTAAATTATATTTAATTATACTAGCATTAAAACATATTACTTTGCATAATTATTCATTCTACTTTGACAGCTATTGTTTTTTACTTTTTATATGCCTTTAAAATGTTTTTGAAAATAAAACATAATTCAGCATTACCATAGTGACAACATAATCCTTGTATTCTCACCTGAGTTGTCTGAGAACTGAGGCTCATCCCAGCTGGCAGCATGTTCCTTCTCCGAGACCTGGATTGGAGGTGGAGACCTGCAGTAGTCTATGACAGGTGGTTCTACATCTAAAGAAGGTAAAATCAGACAAAGAAGTCACAAATGATCTTCAAAAAGGATGAAGGGGCTTGCAAAGGAGAATTGAAATCTGATTGTGTTGGCCTTGTAAGAAACAAGGCTGACCCCATGAGTCCTTTGATCACGATAAGTGTGGACTTGGGAGTGGGAAATGGTAAGGGGAGGAAAGCTACAGTAGAAGTTTCTGTGTTACTGAAAATTAGAATTCAGATTAAAGGGTGGATCTTAGATGGGATGGATGAGTGATGTTTCAAAGCCCTAAGAGAACGTGGTTGAATTTTTAGATGTCAGATATGTAGGAAGTAATGTTAGTACAATTAGATATTTTATACACATGAAGTGTTCTTATCACATGCTTTTGATGTTTGAAAGAGACACGACAAATAGATAAGGATCTTCATTAAGCTAGTAAATTAGTCATAAGCATTGAGAACAACGTGTTTGTATCCACAACATATGAAAACAAGTTGTTGCTGTTGTTAAGTGCTATCAAGTTGGGTCTGGTTCATAGTGACCCTATGTACAACAGAATGAACACTCAACATGCCTGGCACTATGTCAGTGCTTCTCTGCTATTCATAGGGGTTTTGATAGCTGATTGTTTTGGGATTGTTTTGGGAGTGGGCTGACAGGTCTTTCTCCAATATTTGTGGTGCTGGGGATCAAACCCAGGGCCTCACACAGAGCAAGCTCTCTACCAATTGGCCTAAACCCATACTCTGAAATTAAATGAGCTCTATTCCTAAGAATATATATTTCTATTTTAATATGCACTTTATGAATACTTGATTAACTTTTGTCTTTTCCCATGCTTATCATTTTATTAGTGCAGTAACATAGGTTTGCTGCTTTTCTAGTTTGTAAACTCTGTAGATCAGTGATAGAGCCTCTTTTACTCATGGTTAGGTCTCCACTCAATAGCATACTACCTGGCCCTTTACAGAACCTGGCCATAAACAAGTTGTTCTGTAAAGAAAAGAATGAAAAAATGCTTATAGTAGGTCAGTACACTTTGAGGATGAAAAGTCAAGTCAGGGCCTGTAGCCGTACCACCCTGGCATCCGATCTCATCAGCTCTTGGGAGCTAAGCAGGGTTGAGCCTGGTTAGTCCTTGGATGGAAAACCACCTGGGAACACCAGGCACTACACAGTGACCTTGATGATTATAGTTTATGTGAGTGAATGGGACAGAAGCCAGATTTGAATGACTGAAAATAAATGGCAGGTAAAAAGAGAGATGGTAACCATTGAGAACTTTCCAAAAGGTTCATATGGGGATCAAACAGATGCAGTGATAATAAAAGGATATGTAGTTTTTGAAGAAGGACTGATTTGAGTTTGTTTCAATGCCAGAAGAAAAAATAAGTGGAAGGGAAGCTGCTGAAGTCAAAAGAGTAGCAAAATCACTGGGGTGCTAGATTTTTTTTTACAACCCCGCCCACACAATTTGAAGAAAACTTACCAATAACCTTGATATGGAATGTGCAGCTGGCTTGGTTGCCAGATTGGTCAGTTGCTGTGTAGGTGACAGCCACATCTCCAATTGGGAAAAGGTAAGGTGGGATAAAGGCTGGATGAACATGGATTAACACCTTTTGGGGACAAATATTTTGAAAGTTAATGTCAGCTATTTGATTTCCCTTTATGACATTTGACATATATTATTATTGTTGTTATTGTTAAGTGCCATTTATTCACGTCCCACTCGAAGTGACCCTATGTACAACAGAACAAAACACTCCCCAACGCTGTGCCATGCCTGGCATAATGTCAGTGCTTCTCTGCTATTCATAGAGTTTTTAATGGCTGATTGTATCCGGAGTGGGCTGCCGGGTCCTTCTCTTGTTTTTGTGGTCCTAGAGATCGAACCCAAGGCCTCAGAGCATGCATAAAAAAGCACTCTACCAACGGAGCTAAACTGCAGCTCCTTACGTATTGGTAGCAAAGTAGTATTGAAGGGATAAAATTTCATAAAGGGAAAAAGGAAAAAATGAGACACATTCTTCTGGTACATTTTTTACAGACTATTCTGTTTACATAGTTTATAGTGTTGGTGTACATATGAACTGTTGTTGATAAACATAATATCTTAGAACATTAAAACATTTTATGCTCTCACATAATCTTTAGAATTGAAAATGATTACATGTCTCTATATTGTTCTACAGAAAAAAATATATGATAGTATCTATAAGAAAAATCTATTTGAAGGACATTAGTTTGGCCCCAGTTTTTACCCTTGCACACAGTTCTGGGATGAACTTCTTTGCACAAATAATTTAAAACTAGCCTTAATTATTTTCTTATAATAGATTCTTATGAACAGAATTAACTCTAAACCGTTAACATGTTATTGATAAATAATAAGGAAATTATTTCCCAAAGTATGGTAACAATTTGCATCCTATTGTTGATGGTATAATGCTAAAGCTCATAGTATCATTTTTTTGGTAAGTAAAAAGTAGGGCATCAGGTCATTGTTTTAATTCAGATTTTTTCCCCCTCAGTTCTGACAAGCACTCTACCACTAAGCTACATTCCCAGTCCCCAGTTCCTTAATATTTTAGAGTAAGATTAAATTCTGATATGCTTGCATGGTATTGCATTTTTTCTTTCTGAATTATATGTTCACCTTCATCCATTTCAAAACTGTGATGAAATAAAAAGTCTACTAACATGCAATAAACATTCTAACCTCTGACAGTTTTATCTAGTTTGATATTTGCCTTTAAATTCAGAAATTAAAATATAGCAACTTAAAATATGTGGTCAAATACATTTGTTTTCCACTGCATTAATAAAAAAATAAGCCTAGAAAGCTGTTCACAAAGTGTTTTGGTAAGCATCTAAATATAGCTGATGATTTTCTTTTCTTTTCTTTTTTTTCCTTTTTGTACTTGGTGTTGAACCTGGGGCCTTGCACACACTTTGCAAGTGCTCTACCACTGGGCTGCACCCCCAGCCCATCTTTTTTTTAATCTGGGGATAAGATCCTTCTAAGTTATGCAGGCTACCTCTGGCCTCAAATTTGCAATCCTCTTGCCTCAGCCTCCTAAGTCACTGGGATTACAGGCATGCACCAAGTGAACCTTGCTGATGGTACCATTTTTAATGATTTAAAAATAACTTGAAAGTATATTTTGTGTATATTATGATTTGAGAATATAAAAATAACACCATTTATAAGCTATTTGATTTCCCATTATAACATTTAAAAATCCATTTATACATTAACCATCTACTATGGTACAGTACCAAACATTTTATTTTTATTTTATAAGTTTTATTTAATAAGATATTTTGATTCCTTATAGATTCAGTTGTCCCTCATTCTTCCTCCTCCTCTGCCACCTCCTCTTCTCCCTCCTCTTCCTCCCTTTCCTCCTCTTCTCCTCCTCTTCCCTCCTATTCCTCCTTCTACTTCCTCTACCCTCCTCCTCCTTCTCTTCCTCCTCCTCCTTCTTCTTCTTGAGATCGAATCCTTGCACATGTTAAGCACATGCTCTGACAATGAGCTACAACACTAGCTCTACTTTTCTAGTTCTTTTTGACACTTTAATCTATGTATTCTTCTACTTCATACTGCAGAATAATTTTATTAGCAAGTTTCAAAAATATCATGTTGGCAGTGTCACTGGTACACATTTATTCTATAAATTTTTAGTTTTTCCATCTATAAATAAAATATATATTTCTATTTGATTTCATTTTTTAATCTGTCGACATTTCATATTTCCCTCTAATCTATATTCACTTTCCCATCACATATATAGCTAAATATTTTACATTTTCTTGCATTTTAAGTAGAAT
Source organism: Pedetes capensis (assembly GCA_007922755.1). Lineage (NCBI taxonomy): Eukaryota > Metazoa > Chordata > Mammalia > Rodentia > Pedetidae > Pedetes > Pedetes capensis. The sequence continues at coordinate 26,280 of VMDO01015655.1, forward strand.
CCTAATTAAAATAATATAACATATATGTTAAATATATACATGGGGGTATGAATTTATATACTCAATTTAAATAGTAATTTAGTTCTAGGAAATTAAATCAGGAATATGAAAAGTAAGCTTACACTTGTTCATTCAGAACTCAAGGGCAAAACTTAAAAGTACAAATCATGGAAGCGATCATAGATCTAGAAGACAGTAAGTAGAAAGATGACATGAATAATTTATGTTTCTGAGAAAGAAAAAAGAATGAGTGCAGTAGAAAAAAACTTAAGATATACAAGACAACTTTGAGCTGAAGAAAGCTATGATTAAAAGGACTCTTAATGTACCAGAGAGATTAATGATAAAAAATTCATACTTAAATCTTAGAGAATTTCCTATATAATGAAATATTTCCATGGCATTCAGGGAGAAAAAAGATTATCTGAAACAGAGACAATAATCATCTTATGGCCAATTCTCTTCATCATTAAACACTAGTTTGGGAAATAAAAGATATTCTTGTCAATGTAAATGCTCTTTATACATATCTCCTATATATTTTTTTTTTCTGAAGGAAAGAATTCTGAATATATCAAACAAGAGCTGACTTACAATAAATCTCTTACAAACAAGGACACTCATGGAATGAAAGAATTGCCAGGAAACACCCAAACTATGTAAGCATAGACTTAGTCTGAGAAATGGCTATAAGTGTAGCTATAAAGAAGATATCAAAGGTTATAATTTTTGGAAGGAAATATACATAATGTGAAAAACTAAAAATTAACCAATAATAAATTGGAATAAAAATTGCAGATTACATGAGCAAAACCTAAGATGGCTGAAAAGTTAAACTAATAATTTGCTTATTTTACTTGGGAGAGACTCAACAGATAACCTTATTTTTCACCACAGATAATTGTTGTTGTTAGATGCTGTCGAGCTGGTGTCCAACTCACAGTGACCCTATGTACAACACACAAAACACTATTGTTAGTGATTCTCTACTATTCACAGAGTTTTCAATGGCTGACACAGATAATTAGGTAAGTATAAGTTTATGTGTATTGTTGTTGTTAAGTACCATTGCGTCAATGTCCGACTCATAGGGACCCTACATACAACAGGAGAAACACTATTGTTAGTGTTTCTCTGCTACTCATAGTGTTTTCAATGGCAGATGTGTATTAAAAACTTTATTTAAAAGACTGTATGTGCCTTCTCTATAAAAGTACAGTTAATGTCCCAAAGAGGACGAGTTTGGAGGTTACAGAGAGCCCCTGTGGATGAACAAATTTCCAAGAGGCTTACACTCAGGTGGATGAATGTTGGGATTTCTTGGGGGATAGAGAGTACCCAGAACATGGCCTGCCACAGGAATCCATCTAGCCCTCTTGGAGGACTAACCTTTATCCTCCAGGGCAAGTTACCTTTGCCCTACATCTGGGTCTCTCACTCTTCCCCGCTCCCATCAAGCAAGCCAACATGGTGTTTGCCAGCTCAGGTTACCCTACAACCTGATTGGCCGAGCCCAACTCTTGGCTTGATTGGTCAATCCCTTGCCCTCGTGCTGCCCTCAAGCTGTCCCTTGATTGGCTGGCTGTCATCTGGGGACAGTTAGATGACTTGAGGGTATATAAACCCCTTAGATGAGAGCCCATCAGCTTTTTCTGAACCCTATCCAAGAAGAAGCTCATGGTCCTTGTGGTTTCTTAAGAGCCCAAGGCCCGATACTTGCCTGACTTGCCTACCCTTCAACCTTCCTTCAACCCCCCTTCAACCTCCCTTTGTCCTTACTTCAACCTGCCTGCTGCTTCTACTCAATCCCTACCTCCAAGGACAAGAAAACAATGGACCAACAGCTTCAAGAGGCAAGACTCTGAGAGGCAAGACCTTGAGAGTTAAGTACAGAGCCTCTGAAGTGGCAGAGCCTAAGAGCCTGAGAGCAATGACATCCAGGAATCTCTGCCCCGGTGGCAGAGGCAGCAGCTGAGTGCTCCCCCTCTCCAACTCCCTTTTCCCCTCTCCCAAATCCCCTTTCCCTCTCCTTTGTAAATAAACCCTTGTTTTTTAACCCTGTGTGTGATTCTCTGTTCTCTGGCCACAGCCTTACCACTGGGTGCAGTGTTAGGGCACCCACCACATCCATCCACAATGCAGAGAGAGAAAGAGAGAGAGAGAGAGAGAGAGAGAGAGAGAGAGCACAAAACAGAACCTGACAGCTGAAGGGTCCTGCACCCCCAGTATTCACCTTCAGCCCACATGAGCAGAGAGATTTTGTGGAAATAGGAGACTTTACTTGAGTGGAGTGCTGGGACCTTTCCCCTGTCTTCTCCATGGGGATGGGAGGGGAAGGGACTGTCTCAGATTGAGGTGCTGGGCTCCACAAGACCCTTGTGGAACACTGGAAGGGAGCAATTATCTGCATAAAGGGGAGCCCAGCATTCCATTCCCAGGCTGGAGGCTCTTGGGCAGTAGAAACCCACAGAGTCACCCTAATGCAGTGGGTACTGCATGAGATTGGCAGCCATCACTTGGAGTTTAGGGACACATATGAATATAGACAGGTATCTGCTTGTCCCTTGGTCAGTGTTGAAGGCAGGAAGCTCGATCAAGCAATATGGGCAGCATGGGAGGAAGGATGTTGACTGTACCTTAGCTTCTTTTCCCATTCCCATTCTTTGACATGATGAAGACATGGAGGCCAAGAGAGAAGAGAGCACTCCCTGAGTTCTGCCTAGATTCCATTCTAAAGCCTTTAAGAAGTTGTGGGACACATTGCAGACTCGAGCTGAGCAAGTGGACAAAAGTCCTACCACAGTGCATTTCCATGTCAGGGAACTGTGTGGGGGTGGGGGTGGAAAGGCCGGAACCCCATAGGGTCTCCTGAAGCATCCATATAACGCCTGGATGAAAGCCAATATTTGAATGCTTGCTTCTCTGAATGCACTGGCAATATTGAGAGGACAGCACAGCATTAGGTAAGTGAAGATTTCTGAAATTTTCCTCAAGATTACTTCTTGCCCACCTATGCTAGTTTCCTGTTGTCATAACACATTTCTACAAACTTAAGAGCTTAAAACAACACACATTTATTAGTAGCATGCTGCTCCACACTCTCTGAGGACCCAGGTTTGATTGCCAGCACCACAAAAACAGGAGGAGGACATGGCAATCTACCCCTGAAGCAATCTTGAAACAATCAGCCATTGCAAACCCTATAAGGGTCATTATGAGTTGGATCTGACTCAATGGTACCTAACAACAACATAGATCAGATGGGGCTGAGGTCTAGCTCTATAGATAGAGTGCTGGTCTGCACATTCTGAGGCCCTGCACATTGATGCCCAGCATCACAAAACTGGGAGAAGGACATGACAGCTCACTCCAGAAACAGTCCCAAAACACTCAGCCATTGACAACTTGATGAACAGCAGAGATGCACTGACACAGTACCAAGCATGGCACAGTGTTAGGGAGTGTTTCGTTCTCTTGTACATATGGTCACTATGAGTTGGACCTGATTTAACGGCTTCTAGCACAACAACAATGGTCAGAGATATAAACGGGTATTACAGGGTTAAAATTAATGTTTTAGCAGAGCTGAGTATGTTGCCCTGCATTTTCCAGCTTCTAGAGGCTTCCTGAATGGCCCTTTAAGCTTCTGAAGTGAGCAGTGCAGGTAGGGTCCTTCTCACATCAAATCTTCTAAACTCTCTTCTGTCACAGCATCAGTACTGGGGTGATGAAATTGGACTCACCCAGAAAATCCAGACTGTCCCATCTTAAACTTCTTAGTGTAATCGTGTCTACACAGCCCCTTTGCCTTGTAAGGAAACATTCACAGGTGCTGGGGATGAGGACAAAGACATGTTTGGGGTGGCCATTACTCCGCTTATCACAGCACCTCTGACTCTAGGGGAGCCAGAAATAGGGATGAGGGAGGCATAGAAGGAATAAAAGAGTGTCCACACTGCCTGCTTTCCAAGTCACTAGAGCCAGCTCTGGGCTGCATGAAGAAAAAAGCTTTGAAATGAGTACATGATTCAAGTTTTTATTTAGATAGGAATATTCTTCTTTTTAATCCCTGAAAGTGGGCTTAATTACAGAAAGAAACTTTATATCCAAAAGTAACCAAAGCATCTAACTGGAGAAAAATATTTTCTATTGGTGTCTGTCCCAGTTCCTTGTGTTCAAAATGAGTTACACAATTATAGTTTTGATCAAACTGGACATGTAATTTAGCATCCTAGTTTTCCATTAAGAAATTTTCATTTTTGAAAATTGTCTTAGGGGACAATCAGAGATAAAGGCAAAGACTTAGCAAAAGGATGTTCAAAGCAGCTCTGTTTATTCTTTCCTTCCTTTATTTTCTTACCCTGCTTCTAGTTCATGTTTCATTCTCTATTATTACAATATACTTTTTTGATAATTGTCTAAACAGATTACCCCCACTCTTTCCTCTGGCTCTCTATAACACTCTGTGTTGTAGAGAAACCCAATTATCTTCTTCTATTCTTGCTTATACCAGAAAATCATATCACTTCTGTAGAAATTCACACAATACTGCAGATTAGTTTTTTTTTTCTTATTAGATGCTATTGAGTTGAGTATGATTCATAGCAACCCTAAGTGCAATAGAATGAAACATTTCCCAATTCTGTGCCAGGCACATGATCTTTTTTTATATTTAAGCCCATTGTTGCAGACATTGTGTCAATCCATCTAGTTGAGGGGCTTCCTTTTTGGCATTGACCTGACACTCTCCCAAACATGATGCCCTTATCCAGGAATTGGTCCCTCCTGACTGTAAATCCAAAATATGTAAGATACAACCTAGCCATCCTTGCTTTGAAGGAGCACTCTGATTGTACTTCTAGGACAGATCTGTGGGTTCTTTTGACAGTCCATGGTATATTCAATATATGTCTCCAGCACCATAATTCAAAAGCATCAATTCTTCTCCTGTCTCCTTTATTCAATGTCCAGTTTTCACAAGCATATGATGTAATTGAAAATACGATGAGTCAGGTGCATATTCATCTTCAATGTGACATCTTTACTTTTCAACACTTTAAAGAGGTCTTTTGTGACAGCATTTCTCAATGCAATGCATCTTTTGATTTCTTGACTGCTGCTTCCATGGCTGTTGATTATAGAACCAAGTAAAGCAAAATTTTGGGCAACCTTAATATTTTCTCCATTTATCATGAAGTTGCGTGCTGACCCAGTTATAAGGACTTGTGTTTTGTTGATGCTGAGGCTCAATCCATACTGAAGGCTGTGTTCTTTGATCTTTATCAGTAAATGTTTCAAATCATCTTCACTTTCAGTAAGCACAGTTATGTCATCTGCATAATGCAGGTTATTAGTGAGTCTTCCTCCAATCATGATACCACATTCTTCTCCATAAAGTCCATCTTCTTGGATTATTTGCTCAGTATAGAGATTCAAAAGGTATGCTGAAAGGATACAGCCCTGATGCACACCTATCTCAACTTTAAGTCAGGCAGAGTTTCCTTAGTCTGTTTGAAAAACTGCCTCCTGGTCCATGTACAGATTCGTCATGAGTACAATTAAATGTTCTGGTATTCCAATTCTTTGCAATGTTATCCGTAATTTGTTATGATGTACACAGTCAAATGCCTTTGCATAATCAATAAAACAAAAATAGGCATCTTTCTGATATTCTCTGCTTTTGGCAAATATCCATCTGATATCAGCAATGATGTCCCTGGCTCCATACTCTATTCTGAATCCATCTTGACTTTCTGGCAGGTTCCTGTCTACATATACTGCTACAGTTGCTTTTAAATGATCTTTAGCAAAATTTTAGTTGTGTGTGATATTAAGGATATTGTTTGATAATTTCCACTGCAAATTGGATCCCTTTTCTTGGGTATAGGCACCAATATGGATCTCTTCCAGTTAATTGGCCAGGTAGCTGTTTTTCCAAATCTCTTGGCATAAAGTTGGCACTTGTGTGATGCATCTGTTTGTTGAAACATCTCTATTGGTATTCCATCAATTCCTGGAGCCATGTGTTTCACCAATTCCTTCAAGGCAGTTTCTACTACTTCCTTCAGTACCATTGGTTCCTGATCATATGCAACATCTTGAAATGGTTGGTCGTCCACCAATTCTTTTTGGTATAATGACTCTGTATATTCCTTTCATCTTCTTTTGATGTTTCCTGTGTAATTGAATCTTTTCCTTATAGAATCCTTCACTATTGCCACTGAGGCTTGAATTTTTTCTTCAATTCCTTTGTTGTTGTTGTTAGGTGCCATGGAGTCGGTATCTGACTCATAGCGACCCTCTGTACAACAGGGGAAACACTATTGTCAGTGCTTCTCTGTTGTTCATAGGGTTTTCAATGGCAGTTCAATTTTTGGGAGGGGGTTTCCAGGTCCTTCTTCCAAGCCTACAGCTTCTGGTGTTCCCAGGTGGTCTCCCATACAGGTACTAACCAAGCCTGACCCTGCTTAGCTTCCGAGATCTGACAGGATCGGATGCCACAGGGCTATGGCTGCAGGCCCTCAATTCCTTAGGCTTGAGAAAAACAGAGCATGTTCTTCTCTTTTGGTTTTCTCTCTTTATAAATTTATGATGACCAAATTCAAATTAGCCCTTAACATTACCCAGGAATCCTTGTGTATTTCTCTGGTCTGATCTCTCTCCCCCAGAGAATGACTTTTTCAAAACTTCTCCACTCTTTTCTAACTTGAAGATACTTATTCTGGTTTGGCCCTCCAATTATGGTTTGGGCCTGACCATTTTCTGACCAGGAGCCACACACAATGGATTTTCTAATCTTTTTCTTGCATATTCAACTCTCCATTCCAAATCGTTCTTTCCATTTCCATTTCCATTCTTTTAATCACATTCAAATTCTTCTCCTTTGTGGTTGGCTGCATCATAGTCTGCTCATGATTCCCTGTCTCTGTGAATATATTAACTTATATGGAAAAAGTGACTGAGCATATATGACTCAATTAAGAATCATAAAGTCTAGAGATAATCCTGACTCAATCATATACAATCATAAAGCTCTTTATCAGAGGGAGGTGGAGAGGTTAGAGGTTAGAGTGATGTATCCATCGCCCAAGGAAGGTGGCAGCCTGTAGAACCTGAAAAGGGCAAGGAATGATTCTCCTCCAAAGCCTTCAAAAGAAATGAACACATGCCTCTTGTTTTCTTCTTGGCTTCTCAGAAGTGTTACTAATGTAGAGGGGCCACACAATCTTCTCTCCTTTTTGCCTAAAGTTAAGAGTATTTTATGAGTCTATCATCTCTTTTTCAAGAAAAACCAAATAAATTTTAAGTTGGTTATCAGCATCTCCCTTTAACCTATTTACTCATTTTTTATTTTCCCTCCATAATTTCTGTCAGGATTGGCAACTGGCAGCCTTAAATGCCTGTGCTCCTTTCTCCAAGAATTCTTCCTGACTTATTAGTGTCTTTGACTTAAAAATGGTTTTAATTCTCAGTTCATCTATGAGAACCCTTTGTTTTACTTATTTCTTCCACACAGTCTTAGAGAAATAGAAAGCCATCAAATGAAACTATCTTAATCTCTTGTCACCATCTAATTTATGTTCCTCCTTCCTTTCTTTATTCTACAATGAACACAAAAGATATTATTCACCTTGGTTATTATTTTAACTGAAATAACCCAGACTCAAAAAGAGAAATATGACATGTTCTCACCTATATGTGGGAACTAGATCTACCTTAAAGAAATATATGTATGTGTGTGTGTATATATATATATATATATATATATATATATATATATATGATATACCTAAGATTAGAAAGGGCCTGCAACTGTACCACTGTGCCATCCAATCCTGCCAGATTTTGGAAGCTAAGTAGGGTTGGCCTGGTTAGTACTTGGATGGGAGGGCACCTGGGAACACCAGGTGCTGTAGGCTTGGGAGAAGGACCTGGCAACCTACTCCCCAAAACAATCAGCCATTGAAAATCCTATGAATAGCAGAGAAGTACTGACAATAGTGTTTTACCTGGTGTAAGTAGGGTCAGTATGAGTTGGACACCAACTCAATGGCACCTAACAGCAACAATAAGGAGATTCAAAAATATAACAGAAACCATCATGAATGGGGAGGGGACAATTGGCAGGGGGAGAGGATAGGAAAGTGGGGAGAGGGAGGATGAGCAGCATATTGAGGTAAAGAGGAAGAGATCAAGTGCAAAATACAGGTAGCAGTTCTATGAAAATACCATAATGAATCTCATTATACTGTATGCTATTAAAAATCATACTTCATAAATATGTACAATTATCTCTACATATTAATCAAAATTTTTTTTTAAATGCTTAGGAAGTTAGAAGTGTCAATAATACTGATTTGATAATTGCACAGAGAATATGAAATGAATTATCATTCTGAACCCCACTAATATATACCAGCAAATACTTTAAAAAAAGAAAAAGAGGTAAGGATGGTAGTGAGCAGAGGTTGAAGAGAGATGAAAAGAAACAAAGAAGCATACAGAAGAAGAGAGAAAAGGAGAGAGAGAGAGAGAGCAAGAGAGAGAGAGCACAGAAGTAATGATGAGGGGCACGTGTGGGTTGTCTGGTGCCATTAGAAAGGCAGGGGAAGAAGAAGGAGGGGAGAGAAGAGGACTCCTTCTCTGCCTCACCCTTCTCTCCCCAGAAAACCCACCCTCAGGTCTGGAAATTCCATGCTTATTTTTTCCTAACTATTTCTGTGCTTCTCCTTCTACTGTTTACACTTTTCTTTTATAGAATATTAGTTGTAGAAAGGAACTCAGAAGTCACCTAATCCAATCCTCTTATTTTACACATGAGCAAAACTAAGGGCCAGTGCAACAAAGTCTTGCCCCAGCTTGTAGAGTTCTATAATGGCACAGACAAAATTAAAACTGGACTCCTCAAGTCTTTGTTGTTTCCCTTAGGACAACAAAATGAGTACATTTACCCAAATGCAGTCTGGCTGGCCCTTACCCCATTTGGCAGATATATAAATTTTCTCTTAGGAAGAAAATCTTGAGAACTATTTTTAAATGAATTAGCAATAATCTTACAGCTTTAAATTCAACACACATGTTTTATTATTTAGAAAAGGGAATAAAGGATATTGCTGTTCTTGAGTCTAACTTGAATCCTTCCCTTGTCCTTGGGACTCCCTCCCCTCTGCCTTCTTAAGGATCTCACATGATTAGTTCTCTTCTCCATTTTCAACTTCTTCCTCCTTACTAGATCTGTTCTGGCACTAATTAAACATCTTCAGATAGCTTTTATATTACAAAACAAAAATAAAACCTGTCCTCAACCCCTCATTATACAGGAATTGTCACCTTCTTAACTAGTATCATTGAATAGAATTCTACATTTCTTAACCAACTATGATCTGTTTTCCACATGGTCAACTTTATTAAAACAGATCTCATTAAGGTACATATTAAGATTTTCTATTCCTCAGTCTAATTTACATCTTTCATTCCTGTGTAACTCAGTTTTATCTAGTATATAAAGTAGTTGATCAACCCTTTTGATGTAAAATGTTTTCTTCCCTTAGTTTCAAGATTGGCAATTTTTTTAGTCTTTTCCTTCCAGTATGCCTGATATCATTTACTTTTATCTGCCCATTTCTTAACTGTTGATCGTTCTTAGAGATGAATCTCTGTCCCTTCTTTTAATCTGCAACCCACTTACAGCAATCTTATCCACTCCATTAACATAAGATATGCTTTATATGATGACAATGTATAGACTGATGCCAATAGCATCCATTTTACTATTGCATCTCCCCATTTACTTCTGTTTGAGTGCCATGGGGGACTTCTCTTTTCCTCAGTGTTTGGGTTTATGAATATGAGATAGAGAATATATGTGCCATAGAGTCTTTGACAGTCATTTAGTCTTCTATGATCATGTGCAACATGTGGAGTCCTATAAAGCAAAGTAGGCTCTGCCTTCATAAGAACATCCTGTACCTAGATCCACTCTTATCATGTGTTCAGAGCTTTTCTAAAACCAGGTTGCAGAGCTGGGTGCAGTGGCGCATGCCTGTAATCCTAGCAGCTTGGGAAGCGTAGGCAGGAGGATCGCAGGTTGGAGATGAGAGGCAGTCTGTGTAACTTAGCAAGACCCTGTCTCCAAAGTAAAAAAAATGGGCTGGGGGCGCAGCTCAGTGGTCCACCACTTGCAGAGCATGCAGGCACAAGGCCCTGGGTTCAACCCCCACTACCACAAAAACAAAAACAAAAACAAAAAAACAAAACAAAACAAAAAAACCCAGGGTGCATTGCATCATGGCAAATCCACCATAGTCTTTCAGCTAGCTTTTGTTGTAGAAGTTGAATATTTGAGTAGGGAGACAAAAAACAAAATACTGGAGTGGGGAACTAGTGGTCAGTCAGTGGACACAATTTGGGCTGCATGAGCTGTGCCCAAGAGGTGAATGCCAAAAGGAGGTCCTGACTGAGGAAAACAGAGACGACTCTAAACAACTCAGTACTTGATTCTGTTACAAGGAATAATAAGGTGGTTTATATATTGGTATAGCCTTTGAGATCTTGCTTAAGAGCAGCCAGTGGAAATGAAGAAATGTTGCTGCTTCCGCTCGATGGCAGGTGGGCTGTCTTTTTTTTTCAGAGACTATCAGGTACAAGACTTCTGCATCAATATACACACAGATGCTATGTGTAGTGTGAATTCTCATCAGATCCTGAAATACACCCTTGGCTCCTTCGTGTTTGATGATGAGGAGAAGGATGAGGGTAATACATACTTTCTGAGACTTTTAAACGAAAGTAGAAATATTACACATAAGGGCCAGCTGAACACATGTATCACCTACAGTACATGTAGCCCTAGGAGTCACATTTACACTTTAAAAAACTACCTTGATTGTAAGTGTATTCAACACAATTATCAGAACAATTTTTATTCGTATTGTCCCCCACTCCCAATGTATCCTGGTTGGCACAACTTATACATATTTACATGTAGGTGTAAAAAAATTACTACTTAAGGGCACCTTCATGTATTGAATAGTAACAGTACAAATCTAAGAGTAAATTCCTAAATGAACTCTTTTCCTAGCAGTGGATAGTTGATTACCTTTAGCCACAATATATATAACATTAAAATACTGTGTTCTGAGTAATGCTGGATTTAGAAAAGCTGCATAAGAAATACTGACATTCTCTCCTTCAATTTGGCCAATATGCAATCATTTGAGGCTTATAATTTAGAAGATTGCTAATAAACAGGAATTAGGGTTGGATCCACATCTTTTCTTAGATGATCTTCAGAGCTTATTATGGGGTAAAAAATTCTTAGGCAAATAACTTTAGTGAAATAGCAGTACAACATATCCATGAAATGAAAAGTTTCTATTTTAGAGACTTTTTGAGATTTCAGCCTGCAGCCATACCACTGTGGCATCCGATCCTGTCAGATCTTTAACAGGATTAGTAGGTATATGGCTGCAGCCGTACCACTGTGGTGTCAGATCTCAGAAGTTAAGCAGAGTTGGGCTTGGTTAGTACTTAGATGGGAGACTTCCTGGAAACACCAAGTACTTTAGGCTTCAGAGAAGGACCCAGCAACCCACTCCCCCCAAAACAATCTGCCATTGAAAACCTTATAAATAGCAGAAAAGCAGTAACAATACTGTTTCACCTGTTGTACATAGGGTCGCTATGAGTTGGATACCAACTCGATAGCACCTAAAAACAACAACATTTGAGATTTCTAGTTTAAAACTCAAGCCTGCTTCTTCTATGAAACATTAATGTTTATTAGAGTATATAGGGACTACTGTATTACCATTATTGTTAGGCAGGACCTGCTACAAAATGGCTCCTCCCTATAAGGTGGTGCCTTCTTCTACCCATTGTCCCCCAGTCCTCAAAAAGTCCACCAAAAAGCCCACCAAAACTTGACTTGAAACCTGCCTTGGGTCCAGAAGCTGATGACTACTTCCTTTTCCCTCTTCCAGCCCATCAGAACCCTCCACACACTTGCTTCCTACCTATCCCAATGTGACATGTCAATCACCCCTTCCATGTCCCACCTAGAGCCCATAAAAGCCTCACCCCTTCCTCTCCTGGTGGCTGCTCTCTACTTTGCTACAGACAGCCCCAGCAGCTTTTCCCAATAAAAGTCTATTGAGTTTATGGGTTTTTGGCTTCTTACCTGACATTTATCGTGCCAAAATCTGGGACAGAAATAGTGACAATCCCCACTCTCTGGAGTTGATTGTCCCCCTGCTCAACCTCCTGGTCCTTGCTGCTGGGCCATAAACTCAGCAGGGCCCTCTACCTTTGCTGTTTCTGACTGCTGTATCCACATCGGCCAATCCTCTGAGGTGAGTCACTTGAGTTCCTCTACTCTGATCCTCCGTCTCTCTCTCTCCCTCTGGACAAACTCCCAGTGCTGGGTCGGATGGACATTTTTAGTTGTACTCGAAGAGCTGCAGTCTTGGTGGGGATGCCCCCTTGACTCAGCTTCCTACTCCTCTATGTTAGGGGGTATTGGGAAAAACAAGGATGCTCCTTTTCCTTGTATCTCTCCTGGGGATCCTCATTCTCCTCATTTCCCTCCTCCAAATTACCATGGGAACCTCTCAGTCCAAGCCCTCTCATACTATGCCTCTGGGCTACCTCCTGACAAATCTCCATACCCTTAGACTGATTCCCAACATAAAACCCAAAAAACGAATTTTCTTTTTCAATCAGGCCTGGCCCCATTACAGGCTCAATAATGAGTCACAATGGCCAGAAAATGGGACATTCAACACTAATATTCTCTGGGATCTTCAAAACTTTTGTCAACACAATGGCAAATGGCCCTACATTTGGGCCTTTTCCTATCTCCTTTCCTGCCCTTCTCTCTGCCAGTTTCCCTCTACCCCCCAAATCCTTTTTGCTAATTCTCCTTCTCCTTCTTCCTCAAGAAAAAAATTCTGATCTAACTTCCAATATGGATGGATTTGATCCCTCAGACCACTCTGCCCCTCCTGTACCTCCTCCTTATAACCCCACTGGTTCTCTCTATCCCAGTCCTACCACTCCATATTCCCCCTCCCTTGCCTCTATGCCTTCCCTAGCTACCACTGCCTCCCCATCATCTCCCAATGCTTCCATTCCCATTTCATCCAGCCCACCTACTTCTCCTCATACACAGTTGAGATACCCAGCTTTACCAACCCCTGCCCCTGCTGCTCAAATACAACTGCCCCTTCAGGGGGTTATGGGACCTGAGGGCATCATCCACATTCATGTTTCTTTCTCCTTCACTACCTGTCCAAAATTGAAAGATGTCTTAGCCCCTTCTCTTCTGAACCAGCCATTTACATAAAAGAATTTAGTTATGTCACCCAATCCTGTGACCTGATATGGAGAAATATTTACACCATTCTATCCACTACTCTCTTCCCAGAGGCAAGGCAAAGGGTTTTGAAGGAAGCACAGGCAGCAGCAGACAACTTGCATGCAACAGACACCACTAAATTGGTGGGCACCCAGGCATCCCAGATGTCCAGCCAGACTGGACATATCAGGAAGGGATCCCAGTTGAGCTCTTAGGGACCACATGATACTTTGCCTCATTGAAGGCCTGAAAAATGTTTCTCAGAAAATGGTCAATTATGATAAGATTAGAGAGATCACCAAACACCCAGAAGAGAATCTGGCTCAATTCTTCTCTTGCCTGAGTCATCACAAAAAATTTTCCAAGATTGACCCTACATCTTAAACCAGTATGATTGTTATCAATACTCATTTTATAGCCCTGTCAGCTCCTGACATCAGGAAAAAACTAAAATAGAGGAGGAACCACAGACTAATCAGACAGACCTATTAAATGTGGCCTTCAATGTACTTAATAAGCAAGAAGACCAGACAAAACAGGATCAATTAGCTAGGGACAGACAAAAGGCCCAACAAAAGCTGGCCAATTACCAGATGCTGGCAGTTTGCCCTACAAGGAAAACATCCCTCCAACTGTGGGGGTCTACCTGGAAAATGTTTCAAATGTGGACACCCAGGACACTGGGCACAAAAATGCACCCTAATCCAAGGCCTCCTCCTGGCCCCTGCCCAAACTATAAACAGCTGGGACACTGGGGGGTTGTTTGTCCTCTTTGCCAGAAGGGTAGGAAGCCAACCCCCGCTCAGCCCCAAATGCAAGAGTTGGAGCCCACTCTGTCACAATTCTTAGGATTGGCCACTGAGGAGGATTAACGGTATCCAGGATCTCCATTGGCCACCACAGACATCACCAGCAATGAACCCAGGGTAATTGTCATCATCTCAGGTAAGCCTATTTCATTTCTACTTGACACTGGGGCCATATTTTCAGATTTACCAATGTACAGAAGACCCACAATCCCATCACAAATTACTATTGTAGAAGTTAATGGAATTCCTACTCAACCAAAACCACCCTTCCCTTAACATACTCCTTCCTAGAAACTACATTTTCACATAGTTTCTTGATCATACTGACCTATCCTACTCCTATTTTAGGGAGAGACATCTTGTCAAAATTCAAGGCCTCCATATATTTCCATCCCATCTCCATAAACCCCACCAGTATGCTGCTGCTTCAGATGGTTTCCAATCCCTCTCCTTCTTCTCTTAGCCCACCTGTCCCCAGAGTCAATCCCTTAGTCTGGGATATCTCCTCTCCTTCCATCACCTCCCACCATTTTCCCATTAAAATTATCATAAAAGACCCCTCCCAATTTCCCAAGGCTCCATAATACCCCATTTCCCTAAAGCATCTCCAGGGCCTAAAGCCTCTCATATGTAGCCTCCTTACTAAAGATCTCATTTGCCCTACCCACTCTCCCTACAATACTCCCATTCTGCCTGTCCTCAAACCAAATGATTCCTACTGACTTGTTCAGAACCTCTGAGCCATCAGTGCTGTGGTTGTCCCTATTCACCCAATCCTTATACCTTACTATCTCATATCCCTTCCTCTTCTTCTGTCTTTACTGTTCTTGATCTCAAAGATGCCTTCTTTACCATACCTCTCCATCTACTTCCCAAGATCTTTTTACGTTTACCTGGACAAACCTGGACACCCATCATTCCCAACAGTACACCTAAAGCACCTTCCACAGGGCTTTAGAGATAGCCCTCATGTATTTGGTCAGGCACTGGCTTCTGAGCTGGCTCAACTAAATCTCCAGTCTTCCTCTTCACTTTGATGTTGTAGATGATCTTCTTTGCAGCCCTACGTTGCAGTTTTCCCAGATACATACTTCTTCCCTCTCAAACTCTTTAGCCCAACATGGATACCATGTCTCATGCAACAAAGCTCAGCTCTCCTTACTCTCTGTTATCTATCTAGGGGTTAAAATTTCATCTCACAAGTGAGAGATAACTGTACATAGAAAACAACTCATCTGCAACCTCCCTATACCTACCTCAAATACAGAAATTCTCTCCTTTCTGGGATTGGAAGGGTACCTTCACCTATGGATTCCAAATTTCAGTATTCTGCCAAAACCTCTCTATAAGGCAGCTAAGGGGGATCACTTAGAACTGTTAGACCCCATGCTCCCTATTAAGAGTCCTTTTCTTCAACCCCAATCAGCCATACTGTCGGCCCCTGCTCTATCTCTTCTAGACCTAAAAACATCTTTCATTCTTTATGTTACTGAGGAGTTGGCATTAGCTTTAGGGGTTTTGGGACAAACTATTGAGGGATGTTTGGCCCAGTGGCATACCTCTCAAAACAGCTAGACCCCGCCACAAGGGGTTGGCCCCCTACCTCTGAGCACTGGCAGCAGCTGCCTCCCTGGCCATAGAGAGCAACAACCCACACCTATAAAGTCACCCCATCATCTCCAAGACATTCTCACACACCACAGCCTTTAAAATTTATCAGCTTCTCACCTTTAGTCCTTCCATGCCACTTTCCTGGAAAACCCTTTGTTCACCCTCCAGTCCTGCCCTCTTTTAAACCTGGCCATGTTACTCCATCAAGGCTTCCTCTTCTTCTCTGACTCATTCATGTGTAGAGACTCTGGACGATCTACTCCCATCACTACATAATGTATCCACAGACCCCATTCCAGATTCAAACTTTGTCTGGTTCATTGATGATAATTCTTCCCTCTCCTCTGTCCCAGGATGGTGCCACACAGGATATGCAATAGTTTCGCTTACTGAGACTATTGAAGCCTGTGTACAACTCCCTGCTACCACTTCATAAAAGTCAGAGCTTATTGCCATGACTAGAGCCCTCACCCTAGCACAGGGTAAAAGGGCCAACATATATACAGATTCAAAATATGCTTACTGTATCTTACATTCATACTCAACAACATGGCAAGAACATGGATTTATGCCCACTAAGGGAACACTCATCATAAATGGACCTCTCATTAAAGACCTCCTCCAGTTGGCCACACTCCCAACTATGGTGGGTGTTATCCACTGCAAGAAACACCAATAAACCACCAACACCATAGCCCAAGGAAACCACAAGGTTGGCCAGGCTGCCCTCAAGCTGCTCAACAATCCATCCATACACAAATGATAACCGACCTCCTATAGATCCATAGTACACCCCTCAAGAGGTTACCAAATACAAAACAACAACAAAAAAGGAGCAATCCAATCAGAGTCATGGCTAGTTCTAAATGGACACCATATTCCTGACTCACAGGTTACATCAGTTCTCACAAATATACATAATTCATTACACATAGGAACACAACCTCTCCTCCGCCTAATCAGCTCATTTCTGTATCATCCTCCCTCCCTCACAAATAAAATACAACAGGAAACTCATTCCTGTTGGATTTGTTCCCCAACTTCTTCCCAAGGAGGTCTCAGGCCATCATTTTCCCCCACTCATCAAGCTAAGGGATAACTCCTTGGAAAAGACTGGCAAATAGACTTTCCCCACATGCCCGCAATTAAAAAAACTAAATTCCTCCTAACACTCATAGACACCTTCTCAGGCTGGATAGAGGCTTTTCCTAGCACCATTGAGGGAGCAGCTACAGTGTCCCAAGCTCTCCTTACTGCTATAATTCCCCACTTTGGCCTACTCTGATCCCTTCAGTTGGACAATGGGCCTGCTTTCATCTCACAAGTTACCCAACAAGTGGCAGAGACTTTAAAGATTAAGTGGAAGTTCCACATTCCTTATCACCCTTGGTCATCAGGAAAAGTAGAATGAACAAATGCTCTCATCAAGTCTCACCTATCAAAACTCTCTTTAGAACTACAAACTCCATGGGCCACATGCCTCCCTTTAGCTCTCATGCACATCTGGGCAGCTCTTTGCAAGCCCCTAAATCTCAGCCCATTCTAACTAATGTATGGCCATCCTTTCATCCTTCAGAACCTACCCACATCCTCCCACTTCCTTGAAGACTTAAGTCACGCCCATCTTCTTCTACATTCTTTGGCCAATTGTCAGCTGCCTGCACCATCACCTTTAAATACCTATCAGTCGTCTGTCTCCCTGGGAGATCAAGTATTTTTTAAAATCATACAACCCAAACCTTTGCAGCCCGAGTGGGAAGGGCCACTCATGGTCTTAACAACCCCTACTACAGTTAAACTCATTGGGAAAAACCCATTGTACCACCTCTCTAAGATTAAAAAAAAGGCCTCCACTTTCTCTTGAAGTATCCAAACAACACAACCAATCTCCTCAATACTCCTCTCTCCTGACAGTACTGACAACACTCAAACTCACCTGCATCCTGGAGGATGATGAGGGTATGACCTAATGCCATTTCATGATTGTGCCCCTCATGTCTTACTCTTTGCCCAAACCCTCCAGGAAGGTCTACCATAGTTCCCTTCCCATTCTCACCTGGATGACTCTGTTTTAACCTGGGTTGATGACTGTTTCTTTCGGGGAATGCTTCGAGATTTCATGCCCCCTAGGAACCATTATCTCTATATTTCTCCCCCTCTGATGCCTCTTCTTCCCTTGATGCTCTAAATCCCATCCTCCTCCCTTTTCTAGATCCCTGGACATGCCCTTCTGTCTGAGACCCTATCTCCAGCACCTGCTGGGAATCCTCACTATCCTGTTTGCTGTTGGACTCTGGACAGTAGTCCCCAGGGACTGGAAAATTTCTGAAAGATGTCTATCTACTCCTGAGACTGTATTTCTCCTCTGTCTTGGGTTTAACCAACTTTGACTCTATCCACTAATAATTTTCACCATACTACTCCTTTTCTGTCATGGTTTCCCAGTCTCCAATCTCCCTAATGACTCCAACTTACAACACTTACTCTATACTCTTAAGGCTACCCATTAAGTCCTCAATTCTGCAAATTCTACCCTTTCTCAGGACTGCTGGCTCTGCCTATCACTTTCACCTGAGTGATATTCTTCTACCCTTGTTCCTCCATTTATTTGGGCCACCTCCAGCATATCTTACCATACTAAAGTTTGGGGAAGAGATGCCTCCCAGCTGTTATGGCTAAACAGCTTCCATGACTTCAAGATCACTGACATGACATGAACAACCTTTACTGGAAGAACAGTCCAACTCCTTTGACTGTTTTCACAATAAATAAAGCCCCACACTTTCCACAAAATTCCAGTTAGGGGACCCATCACCTTCAAAACTTTCTTAGCACATCAAGAACCTCTTAGTATCTCTTGTAATCAGTCTGAAGGCACACTGATAGGACACTTAGCTCCACATCTCTGCAACTACACATTGCACATCAGTCCATCCATTGATCATGCTAAATATTACCTTCCTCAAACAGGAACACCTGTCTTGAAGAGACATTTCTTTTTTTCAGGACCCTCCAACATTACTGGCACCTTTTCAACTGCCCCCACTTCTCAGTTTTTCTGTGGCAGACCACAAACTTGCTGCAAAAATTTTCCTTGGCAAAACTGTGACCAAGATACATCAGCCTCCTACTCTAAAATCCTCCTAAACTTTACATCACCCAATTCCACATTTTGGGTAGATTTAAATGATAAGTTTATACTTATAGAAAACACCATCTCAAACACCACACAAATAAACCCTCAGGGACCCTTTCAACCTCTAATTGGAGCTGCTTTAAGTGGTACTGTATCAGTATGGGAAAACAAAAGTAACAAACTAAGTCTTCTCTTTTCTATCAATAACAATTTCTGCTTAAATAATCAAGGTATCTTTTTCCTTTGTGGGACAAAAACATATCTTTGTCTTCCTACTAATTAGATAGTGACTTGTACCTTAATTTATCTTACTCCAGACATCCAAATGGCTGTTAATAACCAATCATTTTCTGTACCTTTATCAGCCTTTATAAGGTCCAAATGTCTGTTGCTGCCCCCTTGTTAACAGGCCTAGGAATTGCTACCGGTGTGGGGACAGGAATCAGTGGGCTTACAACATCTATAACATACTACAGATATATGCCCCCAAAACTAGCAGATAGCTTACAATCTATTGCCCAACAACTCAATGTCCTACAAGAGCAAATAGATTCATTGGCAGGTGTAGTTCTGTAAAATCACTGGGGATTAGACCTCTTGACCACTGAAAAAGGAGGCCTCTGCATGTTCTTAGCAGAAAAATGCTGTTTCTATGCAAACAAGTCAGGAAAAGTCCGAGATGGAGCAAAAAAAAACCTCTTAGAAAAGGCCTCAGACATTCACCAACAACTGTCAGATTCTTGGGGTTCCTGGTTTGCATAGCTGTCCTGGATGTCCTTGCTTCTTCCCCTAACTGGACCCTTAGTCCTGCTCTTATTACTGTTAGCCTTTGGGTTTTGTCTGTTTTGCTGTTTTCAAATTTTTCTATAGGAAAAAGGGACATGCGTGCCTTCACCAACCAGACAGTCACTGAACTCTTCATGGCAGGATACTGAACACGCTGCAGAGGATATGATCTTCCTCCATGCTAAAATGTCCTGCCTTCATCCATCCCTTATCAGCCCCTTATCCATAAATGACACCCCTTTTCAGCTGGAAGAAGTTACAGAAGATGATGACTTCCACCCAATTAACCTAAAACAAAACCACTGGAATGTTAGGCAGTACCTATTATAAAATGGCTCCTCCCTATAAGGTGGTGCCTTCTTCTACCCACTATCCCCCCAGCCTTCAAAAAGCGTGCCCAAAAAGCCTGCCAAAACTTGACTTGAAACCTGTCTTGGGCCCGGTAACTGATGACTACTTCCTTTTTCCTCTTCCAGTCTATCAGAACTCTCCATGCACCTGCTTCCTACCTATCCTAATGTGATATGTCAGTCAACCCTTCCTTCTCCCACCTAGAGCCATAAAACCCTCTCCCAGTGGTTGCTCTCTCCTTTGAGATAGTCCTGGCAGCTTCTCACAATAAAGGTCTGTTGAGTTTATGGGGTTTCGGCTTCTTACCTGACAATTATTAAAGTATGGTAAATTTTTGATATCACACATATGTGCAGTACATTTAGAATCCATTTGAGAAGGGATGTAAATATTTATACAAAACTTACCTTTTCACCAGAGTTGTCTTTAGCTGTTGGGATTTGCCAGGTAATGGTAGCAGAGTCTTGCTGCTCTTGAGTCTTCGCCTCTATATCTTTGGGACAGTTGATTTGAGGAGCCTCCACATCTGACCCAGAAAATTCACAGATCAATTAGTACCCTGATATGTACTTCTAAGTGTTTAAGAAAGATGTAAAAATTGGATTGTATTAATACTTTGTGACTCATATTTTACATACCAATTACTGATTGTTTTGGAATATGTAACCACCTCCTATAATTCATTAGACAAGACTCTTCCTGAATTGGTATCTGCTAACTATTTAGCCTCATTTGTTACCATTCCTTTATTGGAATCTAGCTCTCTATGTCTGGTCAATGAAAGCTCCATGGGTTTTCTTTTACTTTGGCCTCTACTTGTGTTCTTTTATTTGGTGGAATTACCGTTCTCCTGCCTCTTTACCTCGGTAATTAGTGCTTGTTCTTTAATGCTCAGCTGAGATGAAAGCTTTTTAGGAATATTTCCCTGATTCTCCTGGCCTATTTGGAGTTCTCACTCTCCAAGTTCACACAGCTCTCCATACTTCCTGACATCATGAAACTCAACACACTATTTTGAAATTGAATTTTCTCCTCCAATAGAATTTAAGTTCTTTGAAGATCAAATTATCTTTTATCCCATTGTTTTACATAGCGCTTGGCACATAATAGGAGCTTGGTAAATATTTCTGCATGAAACAAAGAAATGCATAGAAAAGAATGAATATTGGCTGGCGCAGAAAGAAATTAAAGTTGAAAATTAGGCTATCAAGCAGAATTAATTAGCAGTCTTAAAATGTACTGTCAAACAACAAATCAAAGCTAATGATATTTTTTGCAGTATAAAAATTTATACTACAATTAGTAAACTACATGCACAAATATTGTAAAGATCCCGATAAGCAATAGTAGAGCCAACTTCTTATGTGATATACACTGAATTAAATCTTCTGTAACATGCAGCTGGATTTATCTGAATTGATTTCATTGTATCTCATGTCTTTCTTTTTCTTTAAAATTTTATTCAACTTACATTTTCTTTTCCTTGGAGGAGTTTAAACTTGGACAGTTTTACCCCACACAGATAAATAGCAGCGTATTAACTGACAATTTTTTTAAAAAATTAATTTTCATTCATACTTAAGTAATATCTTGGCCAGATTTGAAAGTTAAAGCTTATACTTATTCTATCTTCATATATTGTTGACATAATTGTATTTCCTTCTGGCATGCACAATTGTAAATGAAAAATCTAATGTGAATATGATTCTTGTGTTTTTAGGTGCAATTTATCTTCCTCTCTGAAAACTTATTTAGGGTTTTCTCATTAACTTTGCCCCTCATCTGGCATAGTGAGAGTTTACTATCACAACACTTAGGAGTTATTTTTGGGCTAAAAATTTTAAGTCTTTCTGTAGTACAGAGAAACTTTCCTATATGGCAGAAAAACTTTTTCCCTTTATCCCTTTTCCTCTTTGCTTCTGGTACTTCTTATCAGATGGACTTTGGGATTCCTTGATCTGTTATTGGTATCTTCTAACTTCCATTTTTTTTGTTTGTTTGACAAATTAGGATTTTTGAGTTCCTTGTTTATTATTTGTTTGTTCTGAAGGAATTCTCAGTTTGCTACCTCAAATCACTAATGTTTTCAGCCACATCCATTCTATTTTTTACTCTTTTTTTGCCTTTTCCCTTCTCTTAAAGGTATTTATAACAATAACAAAAACATAAAATTTTTCTTTCTAAGACTTAATCTTGTATTTAATATTGCCTTTTTCATAGTAATCAGTTCTTGCTGCAGGAAAAATGACAATGTCCCCTTATGAATGTAATAGCATGTAGGTTTTCAAATGCTGATAGTTCTTATTTTAAAAACCAATTCAGTCTCATCTGCTTTATATGGACCAGAAATTCTTCAAAAGTTTTTGTCTCCTGATGGAAAAATGTACCTGATTTCCAGCACTAGCATTATCCACATTTTTCTAATTCTTTTGTTGTTGTTTGACATTTTGTAATTAGATTTTATAAATCCACCATTTTGAATAAAAAACACTCATAGTACATATTGGAGTAGCACCTACCATTCTATCATAGGTTTGCAGTAAAATTTCCAGAGGGGCACACTCACATGCCATTATTTAGGAATTTTGTCTTGGCGTTTAACCTGTCCAATGTAGAGACTCACCTTTACACACAGCTGTCTGAACTTTAGCACTCCATTTTCCAGAAGTGGTACATTTCACTTCTCTGATTCCAGATAAAATGAATCCTTGGCGGCAGCTAAGCTGACACAACATTCCAGGTTTGGCTGGCTGTTTGCCACAGTTGGGGGGAGATATGATGATGCCTTTGGGCTTCTGAAAGGTGGGGCAATGCCATTCTATTAGAGGGAAATAAGAGATTGTTATTTGCATTCCCACAAATTAGCAATGCTACACATTCTTTTTACCCAAGAAAAATACAATTGTGCTGCCTTGGAATAGAAATAAATCACTAAATAACTGTATATGATACTGAATGTACAATGTATTGTAAATGATACTGAACTATACCTCTTTAGTTAACTCCAGTTATTTTGCCAGTGTATCAAACCTTGAAAAACTTCTGATATTTTAATCAATGTTGTTGGCAACTTTTATCATTTGCTTGGCATACCTTCATTTGGTTTTCAGAATATTATTTTATTGCTTTGAAGTATGAAATAGTAAATTAGATCCCATCTATCCTGTATTACATGATATATTCAGCAATCAATTTTATTTTATGAGCTTTATGATACTATCTTTAAGTGAGCACATAATGAGAAGTAGTTTTATACCCTCCTTAAAATTATTCTTAAGGCCTTAACCCTTAATAGTATCATCAGCACAGATGAAGACTAGTGGATGAATTAGGTGGAATGCAGAAATAGTGGAAAAATCAAGGCTAGGACTCAATTCAGGATGCATGTAGGAGTGGGCTCATATATACATTTGTTGCCAAAGAGATTCTACTGGCAACATTGATCACATCTTCAGTTCTATTTCTCATGTGATAATAGCTAACAATTATTCAATACCTACTATGTGTGGGGCATTACTCTAAGCACCTTATATGTATTGACTTATTTAGTTCACATAGGAAAGAGTATTTTTATCCTATTTATAAATACAAGAATTGAATATAGAATTGGGAATCGTAGTAAATTTCAAGATGTCATTCAACAAGCAATGACAGAATCCTTAGCTCCTAAACATTTCACCATCATGCTCCTCCCTGAATTGATTTCTTTCAAAATTCTATGCCAGCAGGAGCCATTTTTGTTGAGAAATTGGTTTATGTCTACTTTTGCAGTCTAAGCCCCATGTGTGCCCAGACTTCCTGTTCTGTTTTGAACAACAGGAAGATCAGAGCAAAATCTCTGGTTCTAATAAAATGACTGCTATAGGACTCAGTATTCTTTTTTAAGATTGACTCTTCACAAAGTAAGAAAATTATTCTTTTGGCTCTCAAAATTGTTAAAGATTATATTATCTTTTTTATGGCCTGTTCATGGTGTTTTAAGTGAGCAATGTCTTAATTTTTATTTTTTTCTTTTTATTTTTTTTTAAATTTTTTTTTTATTAGAAATTTTTAATGTACATCATAATGTGATTCATTTTGACATGCTTTTCGTTGTGACAATTTTCATATATG